>JAGFMF010011573.1:4596143-4645234 GCA_019455555.1 Galemys pyrenaicus | reverse complement strand
GATCTGCCTGTTCTGCTCCCTGCTCTCTGTGGTGAATCCTCTCACCCCCCCACGCCTCTGGCCTGTACCCCAGTGCTTGTATGCATAAATAAATAAATCCTTAAAAAAAAAAGGGGATAAACAAATTAATCATTAATTAGTAGCAAATAAGTACCTAAACTGTTTTTTTTCATATTTTATCATACAAATACAAGGCACTTAGAATACATTACATAGATAGAATATATGTAAAGATATAATTAGCAAAACATTTGGGTGAAAATTGAACAGCAAAAAAGACGGGTTTATATTGTATTATCTATTGAAGTTGCAAAGAAACTAGCTAAGGATATTTACATATATCTATGAATACTGTGCATGTAGGACAGTTCTAAAAATATAATGGGAAGAAATGGTTGGGAAGAAAAGGATCAAGGAATGATAAGTAATGTATGTTTTAGTTCATGAAAAAGATATGTGGGGCCCTAGTTGGTGGCACAGGGGTTAAGGCGCAGCAGTATGAAGCTCTCTGCAGCCACTGTAGCAAGAGTTAGATCCCTGTCAAGGGAGGTGACCCACACCGCAGGCAATAAACCTCTCCTGTTTGGCCCGCTGCTCCCCTCAGCAGTGTATTTCAGTAGATCCACCTGTTCCGCTCCCCACTCTGTTGCTGGGAGTCCTCTCATCCCCTGCACCTCTGGACTGTACCCTAGATCTTGTATGCACAAATAAATCTTAAAAAAAAAAAAAAACTTTAAAAGAAAGATATCGGAAACATACATTGTAAATCTACATTGACTGTGGAAGCAACATGGTATTGTTAAATTAATTTTAAATTTTAAATTAATTTTCCTGTTTGTTATATTTTATAATTAAACATTTTAAGTAATGCAATGTAAAAATAAAATATTTAGAAAAAATTTTAAAAATATGAATCCTAATTTTTATACTGTGACATGTGTTTTTGTGTTCTCTTTCTATGTGCTGTATTAAAACCACTTGAGATTTACACTGGATATCTTTCAGTTTGTATTTTCTTCTTTTTGATACAAATTCACACCAGAAATATCAACATATATATATATATATCTTGATAGCTCAGACATTATGAATTCTTTTTTTTTTCCTTGCATGTGAACACACTTTGTTATTTTATATTGAGTAGATTCATTAACTGGAATTAATGTGACAAAACAAAACACATGCTTCATGGATTCCCAGTAGTCTTCCACTGAATTCAGAACAGTGTCTAGTATACATTAGAGGTCTAAATATATAAAATCATGTTTTGACATCATCTCAGAGCTAGTATACATCCTATAGCTAGTGAGAGATTCTCATGCCATAAAGCATCTATCACTGTTGATATATAATGAAGTTTCAGAGATTGAGAGTCTAAATACTCCACATGAGTTAGTGGTAAAGGACAAAAAAAGGCAATTGCACATGTAAAAATAAAATATTTAGAAAAAATATTTTCTGGTGCAGCAGATGAGTGGTGCAGTAATCTGATCTGTTACCAGGTTTTGGCATTGGTGATGAATACAGGGTATAAACAAAGGAAAGACAGATAATAGGATAAATTTTTAAGAAAGGAGTAATTACCCAGGGATGACCCATTATGTTTAATGTTTCTGTAATATTTACTCCATATGGTTTCCATTTCATGGGAAAAACTGAGAGTGAGATCCCCCCCCCCAAATTTAGTTGTGGGTACATTACTTGAACATAATCCAGGTTAACTGAATGTGGACATTATCATGTAAATGACAAATCTGCAGCACTTGATGCCTCTATGAGTCACCATATAAATGGTTTTAACCTTTACTTATTATAATAGATGGTTATTTTGGGTTTGCATATATTAACTCTGTATCTTTAGGGGGGACACAGTGACACAGGAAAGGAGACAGTGACTTATTATATGCTTTAAAAATAAGGACGCAAAAGGGAGATGATCAGAATATATTGAGATTTTACCTGCATAAATTACTGATGCATATTTTTAAACTCGAGCACAACCTCAGATTCAGTATTTTAAACATTACCTGGCATTAATTTCTCTTGAAGAAAGAGTATAAAATTATTTGTCTTTTTATATTTAATTTATTGCCACTACAGATAATTTGTTTGAAAGGCAGCAAAGCACATGTGGACATTTAAGTTATTCTAGTATGAAATTGAATACTGGTTTCAATCTAATGCCTCTACACTAGCTAGTGATGTTCACCTTTCACTAATATGCTACTATTCTCCCAAATGTATATGTGTATATTTGTGTTTAACTGATACTGCCGTCGCTCACACCCCTCCATCTGCCCTACCTCTGTGAGTTTGTGTGTGTGTGTTTTGATACATCTGGGAAAGAGAAATTCACTTTTGACAAAAAAGAAACAGCAGCAACACTTGCTAAGAATTGTTTCTATGAAAAGAATACCTGCTAGCCTGCTGACATGAGGCAGCCTAAACTGCAATATTGAAAGATTAAGGCCAGCTGGTGTTTTTCCAGTTGATTTGCATTTTTTGAGCTCAAGGTGATCCCCCTTTATTTTTAACTGACGTTGATGACTCAAAAAGTTGGCATCTTATGAGGATAGTAAAGTTACCTCTTTTGAAGACATAAGAAATGAAGACTGAGGAACACAAATAGAAATGATTAACATTAAAGTGGCTAATTTGCAATAATTACTATATAAATGTTTACCTTGTTGATTAAATCTAACTATTTATAAGTGGCCTAAATATAATCTATATCTTGAAGCTATATGGGAAAGCTACAGGAATGTAGAGAAAGAAATCATATCCCTACATTGTAAGGAAACTTTCAAATTAAATAAATATAAAAATTGTATTGGATTCAAAAAGAAAAAAACTAGCTCTACTAAACTATTTGGCAAAACATTATCTTAATTCTGTATCTCAGATACAATGAAGACAATTGTTTCCCACATCCTTCATATTTACCCATCCTACACACCACCATCACTACTTTTAGGCATTAACACCTCTCTTACTATTACCAGATTTTATTAAATTCACAATCCCAAATTAATATATTGAGATTTTACCCAAGTGAATTTACTGATGCATATTTTTAAACTCAAGCACAACCTCAGGTTAATTTTTATAAATGTTACTGGTATTAATTTATCTTAAAGAAAGAGTATAAAATGTTGTATATTTCATTTATACTGAGGGTGTGATTTCTCAATACTTCAAATATCAACAAAGGCTATTTAATTATAGTAATTTTACATAAATATGAGTCTTATATCTCCTTCACATAAAATCTGTAAGGTATTAAAAGCACTTCAGTCATAACTAGACTGAAAAGTCATTTTGGTCAAGATGAACAACTTATACAAAAAAGACAAACTACTGTTTAAAGTCTTGCAAAAGAAGAATCACTCCTCTAAATAGTACTATCCTTTATTAAACATTAAAAACATAGGATAAGATCATATTACATAAAATTAATCTATGCTCACTTTGTTGAGGCACAATGTACATTTTTTAAGAACATGACTACCAAATTACACTTTCCTAGTAGTAACTTTCCATGTTACAAATGGTTAAAAAAAAAAAAAAACCTTAGAATTTATTTCCTATTACCTGTAAATATGCTGGGGCCTCTCTTGTGGCACCAGGTGGTAAGTCCAGCACTATGAAGTTATCTGCAGTCATTGCAGCACAATTTCAATGCCCAGCCAGGGAGGTGACCCACATGGTACAGCAGACCTCTCCTGTCTCCCCTGCTGCTCTCCTCAGCAGTGTATTTCAGCCAACCTGCCTGTTCTGTTCCCCACTCTATCATCTCTGGTGAATCTTTTCACCCAACCTCACCTCTGGCCTGTACCCCAGTTCTTGTATGCATAAATAAATAAATCTTTAAAAGAAATAACTGTGAATATGCTTACTCCTATAAATGAGAATCGAAAAATGTAGTAGAAATTATTTTACCATAGAAACCAAGTAGATAAATACACTGGTAAATTTTTTTCTTTACCTATTATTATGTAAGCAATTTGGAATTTTCAAACAAAACCAATTTTTTAAGTACTTAAAAACAAAAGAATCATCAATAAATAGTCTTAAATCACCAAATATTGATGGATTATTAAAACATATATTGCTTTTTTCCTTTTCTTTGCTCACACTTGAAAAATTTACTTAAGTCATCAGTTTGTTTCAAGGTGGAAATTATTTTTAATCTAAAGACTGAGGAAACAATGCCAAGAACAAATATAGTACACTTTTAAAAAACATTTTAATATGAAACAAAATTTTGGTGTGTAAAATACCTTAACAAAATTGTAAGTAAATAGGAAAATACTCTAAAAACAAGGTTGTCGAATGGATAAGCTTTATTTTAAATCCTTGAAAGCAGTGTTTCATATACAACAAATTTACAAATTCAAGAAATGATAGGTACTTATTATGTTCTTGGCTCAGGAGATACCATAAATATAACTGACAGCGCTTCTTAAAATTAATGATTTTATATGAATTAAGATCACTTTAAGTAATAGTTTAAAAACTTTATAACATAGCAAACTTGATGTCAGATCTTACATTAGTTATTAATCCCTTTTGTTTCAAGTAAAATCAATTTTTCATAGATTAACTCTGTATTTACCCATTTACTTAAAATAAATTTTTAATTAAAGGTCCTTAATTCTAGTTCTAATTACTTTGTAACTATAAGAACGTCTGTTATGTACATACTATAATGTGATAGCTAGCTATATTGAAAAATTGAATCTCATCTGAGAAAAATGGTTTGGAATTAATATAATGAACTAAAAGAGTCAAGATGGGAAAGATGAATTTACCCAGAAATTCTGTGTTTTAGTTTCCACCAACCTGTTGCATTTTAGCTTTGAATAATAATATAGCTTTTGCATTTATAAAATTATATTTGAATGATTATTAAGATTCTTGAAGTATCTTTAGAGGTGTCTTTATGATAAATTCTAAATAGGATTATATAGGACTATTTACTCTGAAGGAAAGCAACTTTAAAATGCAACATTGAATCTGTAATGTTCCTCATTAGTTACAATTTGAAATTCATTATGCACACAATAAAACCATGACTTTCTGCAATATAAAATCTATTCAAATAACTATGCATATTTTATGTACTAATGAACAATCTAAAATTGAATATATGTAAATATATATTAAAGGATTATAAATGTCAAGATTTCTGAGAAAATAGACCTTAGTGGTTATTAAAGAAACATTTTGGTTAATTAGATAAATTTACATATTAAATATAGCACTACTGTATACTGATAAAAAGATGAATGTGAATATTTTGTAGCACTCTAAAATAGTGGAAACATGGAAGATAGACTTAGGATTGAATAACAGTTCCTCTTTTAACTTGCTGGAATAAAGACATTAGAATTTTCTGAGTCATAATTTTATGACTTGTGATATGGAATAATAGTTCGTAATCATAGAGTTGTGAGGTTAAAGATGTAAAAAAATTAAATAGATCCACCACAGTGTTAGCAAAATAGCACATTCTTAAATATTAGTTCCTTAACTAGTTAACATTATGACCGTATTTCAGTTTTTAATTTTGGATATTATAAAAATAAACTAGATGATATTTTATGATAGATTAAAAAAAAGGTAGATAGCACTACAGACACTCTATTTTTGGTTTTATATTTTTGTCTTACTATATTATCATACCAAAAGAAATTACAAGGTAAAGTCAGAAAAAAGACAGATAACTCTCTGAGGATTTAATAATTATTAAAATTCTCCTTTAATCTATCATTGCTGAGTTATTAGTTTCTGTTAACCTGAGAGTTGCAGTGGTAATGCAAAAAACAGTGACATAATAGAGAGTTTTGACACTACAAAGTATTTTCTCTTTGAATTCAGGTTACCAAATAATTAGAGAAGAGGATTTTCAACTTGAAACTGAAAATTAATTGTACTTTTGGTTTCAGAACTAAAAGGTGTGACGTTGATATCTCCTTAGTAGCAGATTTATGCTGTTACAGACTTAAACCGTTTAGTACATAGAGGTTAAAACAATCTTCTCCATTATTTCTAAAATTATGCAGACTACATATTCTCTGTAGGAGGTCTGAACAACTGTACTTGCTCCCTTCAACAGTTTTTAATTGGGAAAATTTGCAAAACAGTAAAATACACAGGTCTTAAGTGTAGTATTTGTTAAATCTGAAACTATTAATCCATGTAAACACACTCAATTCATAGTACAGAATATTTCATCAAATCTGAGTTGTCTCAGGGACCTTCCAATAAATTCCCATCTCCATGTTACCCGCTGTAGTGAAATTTTTCATAACAAATTTAATTTGTCTCAATTTATTTTTATATAAATAATGTACCTAATTATATTTATAGACACCCCACAAATTCTGTACTCTTGGGCCAATACAGAATTAAGTTGGAAAGAAATAGCTAAAGATAGATGTCAAATTCCAAATATTTGAATATGAAAGAATATACACCAAAATAACCCATAGGTCAGAGATGAAGTGTTAAGGAAAATTAAAAACAGTATTTTGAAATTAATGAAATGCAAAATATAGCAAAAATTGTGGGATACAACTAAAGAAAAGCTTAGAGGAAAATGTATAACACTGATTGCTAACCAATCAAAAGTTGATTTGTTTAGAGAATAGAAAAAAGTAACCTGTACTAAGAATAAAAGAGGAAATACTGGTTTCAGGGACATTAAAGGGGTAATAAGGAAATACTGTGAAGAACTCTACAACTTAGAATGGACCAATGACTCATTAAAAGATACCAAATTTTCGCAAGAAGGAGATATTCAGATTAGTTTTACGTAGAAAAAAAATTCCAGGCCCCTTTTTATTTTTCTTTGGGAAATTCCAAAACTTATGCAAAGTCCTTAGTAACTATAATTTAATAACTTTCGAAATATGTAAAATTGGCAACACATCAAGACAAGTAAAATTAATTTCAGTAATGGGAAAATTGTTAAACATTCAAAATTCTATATACTTTACCAATTATACAAAAAGAGAAAAGCTCTATGATTATTTCAATGTATATATAAAAATCCTATGAAAAAATTCAACATCTATTCATAATTTTAAAATAAAAAGTGAAGAACAACATTCTCTCTGCAAACTAGAGATAGAAATATCTTAACCTGACAAAGGACATATGAACAAAATAAAACAACGATAGCTAACATGGTATTTAATGTTGGTTGACAATATTTATTTTCCCTTTAAGATTGGATGATAAAATAATTTTTATTCACTCTCCCATACTACTTAACATGGTATGTGAAGTCCTAGCCATTGCAATAATATAATAAAAAGAAATAAAAGGCTAACAATTAGAACATAAAAATATACAACTGTTTGACTTTGTAGATATATATTTTCTACCTTGAAAACTAAAAAAAAAATCTACTTCTGTTTGAATCTGAAATTATAGGGTCATTGCTGAACTTTAAAGTTGGTTAATTTTGTCAAGTCTATATTGAGCAGGTGCTACATTCTAATTCCAGTATTTACAGACTATTGCTTTTTACATCCTGTAGAATATTTCGAGTTATTGGGGAGAAATTATGTAGTTGGTATTATAGAAACAAACTGAAGACCACTTTTCCAATATAATTCATGCAGTTATTATTTATTTGGATCTTATTTTCAAAGGGTCATATTAAACATGAAGGGACATATTTATTTAGAAGGTGAAGTAGAGGAGAGAACTAAATGACTTAAATTACTTTCTTCTTAATAAACAAGTGATCCTTTGAAACTGATATATGTTGTCATTTTGTATACTTCTCTAACTGACACAGATAATCACTTTCCACGAATCATGGTTAGTACCTAAGAAAGACAAGGTAACAAAATCTGATAAGGTAAGCACCTCTTCTTACTCTCTCTTTGTGATGAGTTTTATTTTACTTGAATGTATAAAAACTAATGTGTAGATTGCTTTAATAAAATTAAATTTCACTTTCCTACAAGGAAATTTTTCAGACTGTTGTTGTCATAAGTGCTACTATAACTTCTGTACAGATAAATTATCATTTCACTTTCATTTTCCTTTTGCTTAGTAGTGGAGACAGCACTATTGTGCAGTGAGAAGACAATCCACAGTCCCGTGAAGAAGCCATTCTCACTGACAGAATCCTAGCAGAACTATTATGGTATTTGATTGCAGACCAAGTGTCTTAGGAAGTAAGTGAATACACTTCATATTCTCTTTAGTCTTCTGCAGTTAGAAAAAGAAGATATGAAGACCCAGGGGGCTGCTAAACCTTGCTTAAGAGGACTCTGTCCTTGTGACTTTCATGTGAGCAAAAGAGACCCACTAACCATAAAAAATGTACTGGTCCATGCTGGAATGGGAAAGTACTTTGCAGTATGAAGCCACTAAAATT
Source organism: Galemys pyrenaicus (assembly GCA_019455555.1). NCBI lineage: Eukaryota > Metazoa > Chordata > Mammalia > Eulipotyphla > Talpidae > Galemys > Galemys pyrenaicus. The sequence continues at coordinate 4,636,836 of JAGFMF010011573.1, read as the reverse complement.
GTGGTGGCAGTGTTCATCTACCTATATAACCAAACAGTCAGTGTATAAATATATTATATTATAAATAGACATGATCTCTCAACTGATGTCAACATTAGGAGGAACTTTTATTGAACTTGGAAAGGAAATCCAAATCAATTTCACAATTTAAGAAACTGTGATTTAATCAAAATAAAACTATTTATTGCTGGTTGTGACATGAATAGAGTTGTTAATTCATATGCAATCAAATTATGAAAAGAGCAAGCAGGTTATAAACAACTTAATGCAGATGTTCAACTAAGAATAAAGCAAGGATTTAAGATTCAATAATGCCTCAAAATATAACCCACATTTAGAGTTTTTAAATAACAACCTAATTTTGTGAGGATAATTCCAGATTTCAAATTTATATGATAAAATATGAATACTACTTGCCTCACTCCTTCAGAATTTTATTGAAAAAGTGAAAGAAATACAGAAGAGAATCCTCAAAAAGCATTGGAATATAGGGACTAGAACTAGACATGACTGAACCTTCAAGGAAATTATGAGGTATATATTGCCAAATAATTGAAGAAGTTAATGGAGTTTGATTCATAATCACCATTCTTTTATAAAACCATGTGACCAGTAAAGATGTTTAGGAAATCTCCAAGATGACCTTCCAGAATTGAAGACTCGAGGTGGGAGGAAGCATTAACCATACTACTTTGAATGTGTTTTACAGCAATGACTAGAATTTTAAAACAGTGTCACTCTTACCCATGAGAGGGCCTTTACAAATGCTAAGGAAGCAAATGTTAGGTGGTAAGGGCTTGCTCTTGATAGGAAGTAAGCACAAGAAATCTTGGAAAACTTGACCTTTTTGAAAGAACAAATCTGAGAAGCTGACAGTCACAATCAATGTCAGAGGAAGAGTCCAGCAACCAAGTAAAGGTTGCAGCAATAAAACAGCCTTAAAGCATGACAGAAAATTTAGTCCTATACGATATTCTGTACCCACACCACATCAACTTAATTTTACCAGTTAGTCAGAAATATGTGAATGTTAGGACTTCTGTTGTCCCCAGGATATAAGCCTTGGCTAAAATAAGAAAATATCGAAAAAGATCACTAACATCAAGAATGATACTACTGCCTGATGTGACACTGGCTTAGAGTGAAATCTTTAGAGTTACCTCTAGAAGTTGACTCTGGGCAAAGGAGCTAACACCAAATATCAATAACAAATGGGACAATGCAGAAGTCTATATGCTGGAATTGCCACAGGTATAAATTCTTAGTATTACAGGTTAGTATTACTGAGTTATAGGAAAAAATGTTTCACAAGTCAAACTTTGACTTAAGTTCTCAGAAAAGAAACATAAAAACAAGACATTGCATGGTAAAATCAAATAATGAGAATTTATATATAATTTCATTTAATTTATGCCTATATAAATAATTCTAACTTGATACTGTATTTTGAGTATGTACTGTTTTCTGTAGAGATTCTGAAGTATATATTATGTATAAATTTCTCTTGCTCTTAGATGAAATCAACCTATTTGCATATTTGCTCCTATCCTTTCTTTACTTTGTAAGAATATTGACTCAACATTTAGTTCTACTATCTACTACATCATTTTATCTTTTTAAAAATATATCTTGGATCTACAGACATCTCTATATATTCACAGCAATAATTGTTCCCTACTGTCATATCTCAGTTAGCTTTCTTCTTTTTCCTCTGTTTCTACTCACAGCACACTCTATTCCAGTAAAGTAGTCTCTGTTCAATCTGATCAAAAATGCTTTTATTTTTACATTCCTTGCAACATCTCTTGGAAAGCCATCAATGACTTCTACACACCTGCACATTTCATTTTACTCAAACTATCAAAATAATGGAAATATTTTTAACTAATTCCTTCCTGAAAACTTTTTTTAACTTGGGTATTTGGGATAACTTCTTTTGTTCTTCCTCCCACATTAATCATGCTATCTAATTTTTAATCTCCTTTGCTCATCTCATACCTTCATTATTTCTAAAAGTTGGAGTGAATAAGACCTCCAGGTTTTTTCAAATAATTCATGTGTTTTATGTCATCTGTGTGATGACTCTGCTCAAAACCTTTGGCCTTTCATCTCATTGTCAAGAGCTAAGTCTTACAGTTATGTGGAAAATTACAAGACTTGGAGCCCAGCTACCTGTCAACATTATCGTTGATTTCTAATCCATATACTCATTATTTTTCTGCCACACCAAACAATCATTCCTATATCTGGCCCTTTGTGTGTCTATTCTTTCTACATTCTGCCAAATATCCACATGGTTCACTCCCTTATTTGTTTCAGGTCATCGGTGAATAGCATCTTATGCCTTTATCTTGTCACTCTGTAAAATAGCTAGATTCCCTACTCCTCCACTATTCTTTTCACCTCTCTTAATTTTACCTCAGACACTTCTCAAAATCTAGAGCACTCTATATTAATTATTCATTTATTTATTGCCCAACCCCTTTCCACTAGACTAAAAATACTCCAAGAAAATAAAAGGCTTCTTTTTCTTTTATAATAGCTGCTTTTACTACATCAAGAATACTATCTGCTGCAAAGCAAGCACTTGAAAATACTGGTTAATAGAATGAATGAACAACTGTTTATTTGCACTTCCTCTTCTCTAAATTATCTGTGTGCATTTATTAAATTATATTTTATGATTTCTTTTTTTCACAAGGGATTTTAACATTTTTCCCTTTACATGAAAAATATTTTATCCTCATCTATCATTAGTATTTTAGTTTAGTTTATGGTGTCCTTTGCCATGTACAAACCTTTGATTTTTAATGTAAGTAAAATTGCTCAATTAAAATTAATTATAGGATGCAAATAAAACATGTCAGAATAAATGCTTTTTATACAATTTCTCTGTCAACTCCATAAAATATAAACACCTTCCCAAAATTAAAAAAAAAAATTTAATGGAAATAGAAAATAACTATACCCCAAATTACAAATGTCTAGATTAAATGCTGATTACTAGTATATGCTACCTTGGTCCACACAGATAAACGTTTCCTCAAAAGTTAATGTCCCTTTTTGAACAAAATTTTATCAAAGATTTCATATATATATACATATGGGAGGGGATAAGTCATAGAGATATTAAGAAATAATATGCATAAGAACTTTTATGATAAAAAAGTAATGGATTCCTGGTGTCCAACAAGGGACAATAAAAGTAAAAATTCAGCAGTATTAATGAATTATATACACATATATATTTATATATACACATAGTCATATCTATATTTACATACACACATATTAATAACACACATTATATATGTATATACAAATGCACACATGTATTGGAGTATGTGTATTTTGTATATAGATATATAGAAAAATAGATATCTATATGTCAGCACCTAATCTTTGGTGGTTAAGTAGATTTTAATGTACTTCCTTTAGGTTCTTCATATCATCAAATCATGCTTTTCATTCAGGATGATGTGAATTCTCTACATATTGCTGAAGGAGAATCAGTTTTTTATTGCTCTATCATAGTGACTTTCATGTATAATACATTTACCTAGTCTTTAGTAATCCTTAAGAAATTCAAATTAATGCTATGACAAATTAATATCTTCAGCATTGTATAGAAACAAACATCAAAGTCCAATCCTGATGTGTAAGTAGTCCAATAGTAAATGTTCTTTAAATATCACTTGGGGACTTGATTTTTGATGACCAAGTTACTCATAAATATTATTTTATCTGTCTGAAACACAGAGCCAAAGTTACAGTGAAAATGTTGGAATTATGAGCATTATGCTATACATATATGCTTAGGTTTAATAATTATGATCATTCACTTACACTAATGTGTATGATTTAAAATGTATAATGAAATTATTTTTGAATCTATGGTATTTTAATATTAAAATAATAAATATACCATGACTTTAAAATGACATAAATTATTATTTATTTCATTTTAGATCATAATTCATATTATTGTTTGATGAACTATTGTTTTGTTGTTGTTGTTTTTTTAAGATGTATTCATTTATGCATACAGGAGCTGGGGCATAGGCCAGAGTCGCGGGAGGTAAGAGGAGTCACCAGAGACAGAGTGGGGAGCAGAACAGGCAGATCCATTTAAGTACACTGCCACGGGGAGCAGCAGGAGAGGCAGGAAAGGTCTGCTGCGCCATGTGGGTCCCCTCCCTGGCTGGGGATCGAACTCGCATTGCTGTGCCACAGAGGCTTCACAGTGTGGCGCTCACCCTGCTGTGCCACCAGGGAGGCCCTTTAATTTTTTTTGAAGAAACATCTGTGGTATATTTGTAGAATGGGTATAGTACAACTATATCTTTATACTTTACTAGCTTTTCAAAGAAGTGTTCCATTTTTTAAAAAATGAGATTCAACGTAGAGAAATATATATATGAACTACATATAACTGTCAGATTAAGTATTTAAAAAGAAAGGTAAACAAATCGTATAACTGTAAATACACAAGGGGAAAAACATACCAGTGTTCAAAGTATACTGAAAAAAATCTTTATATCAGTGGTAAGTCACACAAAAAAATGAGTGTTCTCCCTCTCATGATCCAATTACTGTTTAAAAGGTGAAAATTAAAATTATTTGCCTTAAGGTATTTCTCATTTTTAAAATTTCCTGAATTTTAATTTCTTGTGAAAACCTTCTCAGAGTACTAATTAAAATAAAACCTCCAATTAGTTTAATTTTAAACAATTTTCTTGAAGTCTAAGTCTCCTAACTACTAGCTGACATCACAAACTTATATAAATGCTTCTTTTTTCTTCTATTCAAAGAACCAAAAATGTTCATAATATAATCTGTGAGTCTGAAAATTTGGAAAGTTAAACAAAACACACATAAATAAACAAGGAATATCTATTACCTTACTAACATCTACAAGAAGTTACCAAAAATGATTTGTTAAATTATTTGTTACTTACTGTAGATGATACTAATTTTATTTTTTTAAAAGTTCTTTATTTATATATATTTGATATCAGGTATAGTACCTGTGGAATTTCCACCACTAATTCACCCATGCACCATCACCTTAGTCCCTTGTGCTCTTTGTACCCTCATTTTGATCCCTCTACTTTCCCCTCCCCTGTAAAATGTCTGATTTATAGTTGTCTGTTTATTTTTGTTTTATTTTGTTGTGTTTTTTTATTGTTATCATTCTTTTCCCTGATCCCTTATTTGGTTCCCTGATATTCCTACTATAAGTAAAACCATCAGATATTTTTCTTTTTCCTTCTGATTTATTTCTCTGAGCATAATCCCTTCTAGCTCCATCCATGTTGCTGTGAATGGCACTAGTTTATCTTTTTTGATTGCTGAATAGCATTCCATTGTGTATATGTACCACCTCTTATTGATCCAGTCATCTGTTTTGGGGCATTTGGGTTGTTTCCAAGACTTACCTATTATAAACACTGCTGTAATAAACATAGGTGTGCATTATCCTTTTGAATTAATGTTTTTGTGCCCTTTGGGTAGATCCATGGGAGTGGGATTGCTGGGTCATATGGTAGTTCCATTTTAGTAGTCTGAGAAACCTCCACACAGCTTTCCATAGTGGTTGGACTTGTCTGTATTCCCACCAGCAGTGTAAGAGAGTTCCTTTTTCACAACATCCTTGCCAACATTTGTTGTTGCTAGTATTTTCTTCCCAATATGTGCCATTCTTACTGGTATAAGGTGGTACTCGTTGTGGTTTTAATTTGCATTTTCCTGATTTTGAGGGATGTTAAACATTTTTTCACATATCTATTGGCCAGATAATGCTAATTTTCAGTGAGAACACATTGTTCAAGTAAAAATACTATGTTGTGTTACCTGCATATTTGTTACAGCTACACACAGAAACAAATATGATCACGCCACAAAGAATACCCACTATGGCTAGATGTTTGTGGTCACACCAGTGCTATTTTAAACAAGAACACTATTCTGAACTTGATAGATGAATTACTGGAAATTGACTGATTGATTGATTGACTGACTCAGGAAAAACACTATTACATAAATTAAAATATGGAATCCAAAATTTAAAATATATAACAGATGAATTTTAAACATTTTTCTGAAACAACTACTGTTGTTTATTTTATGAATGTGGTCAACTTGGCCATGGTATATACCAGAATTCATCTGTTGTGTTACTGACCAAGTGAATAAATAAGTTACATCTAAATATACATCCTGTTTGCATATTAGAAATATTAGTAAGCATGCCATTAAAAGTTTAATCTTCCACTCAGAGCCCAGACATTAACTTTTTTGGTACTTAAGAAGAAAATGATACATGATTCAATAAAATTGTACTGGGAAATGCTATTTTAACTAATTGTATTAAACAGACTTTATTATCAGACTTCCTGGCAATTGTGTGACCTTAGAAAATGATCCTAATACTGTTAAGCTGTTGTCCTTAAAAGTATATGTTAATAATATATCTACTTGATGAGATGTTTTTTATGAGATTCCTAGAATAATTTATGCAGAATAGTAGACTGCAGTGCAGTTCTAAAGAAGATTCACTAAGCAGCCACCAGTGAGTTCTTGATGCAAAATGTTTGTCAGGGGGCCTCCGTGGTGATGCAATGGGTTAAGCAGCACACTATGAAGTCAACATAGCCACTGCAGCATGAGTTTGATCCCTGCACACAGCTGGGATGGTGAGCCACATGGCACAGCCTGGCTCACTGCTCCCCTCAGCAGTGTGTTTCAGTTAATCTGCCTGTTCTGTTCCCCACTCTTGTCTCTTCTCACCCCCTACACCTCTGGCCCATACCCCAATACTTGTATGCATAAATGAATAAATCTTTGAAAAAAAAATGTTTGTCAGAAGAGTCCCTAGAGTCCTTCATCACTCATCAACAGATCTGCCTTAGTACCCTGCCACCTTTGGGTCATTGAGTCATTGACCTATGGTAATTATGGGAAGTAAGGCAATGGGTTCAGAACACATCAGCAGGGACTCTTGATTAATTACTGTTCTTATAGTACAGAAATGAGATGCACATTCGCAAGGCCACCAGGGTTCATCCCATGAGTCATAAAGATTTCTTTTGCCCCACAAGTTTGGGAGGCATGTCCTCTAGGGTTACAAGAGTCTTTTTCCTGAAAGAGAAACTTAGAAGAGAGAGGGACATACCAGGAGGAAATACAATCCCTTGCTGCAGTTGTTCTCAGAGTTGTAAGTGATATTTAACCTTTCTTCCCTATTCACTCACTGTCTTTCAAGGTCACTGTAAATGTGGCTGTAATGCACCCATCATTGTTTCAACTTGACTTGTGCCCTCATAGTGAGTGAACCCATCATGAAATAAATGCAGGGTTTTTCCTGCTTTTTCAGCTGATCATATTTGACCTCTTTAAGTTCAAGGTGCAAGCTAAGGGAGAGAGTATGGCCCAAGGATTCATTATATTGGGTTGAGAAATATTTTAGCATTTTTTCTTGGAGTATTTTGTGTAAATGATGTGTGGTAGACTCAGAAACTCAAGACTTCAATAAGGCAACCATGCATTTGATTATCCTTGGAAAAAGTAAAATAAGTCCAGATCTGGCATCTCCTTTTAACCAGTCATGACAATGTAATTTTTTAATGTTTGATATTCTTCAATGGCATTCTATTTTTTTAGAATTGTCTCCATAACAATTATTTTCCCTCAAATTCATTTATTTAATTTTTTCAATAATAAAGCAGACTCATAATATGGGTTCTCATACTGTAGAAAAAATCCCAAACTATATTTATTAAACCATGAACTAATAAAATTTAGAAATCAAATAAGAGTAGTACCTATATTTAGGATTATTCTGGAATTAAAATAAATAACTGAAAGAGTCAATGTTCAGTAGATAATTAAAACACAAGTTGTGAAGTTTATATTTCACTCTTTATAAAGTAATATGGTACTGCTAAGTACTATAATTATTTGGGGAAAAATGAAGTAATGGAAAATTTATTCTACTTTATTTTACCATACAACACTTTGGGTATAACTCAAAATAAACTATAAAATAAAAAATAATTTTTAAGATGACTTGAATATTTTAAATATTTAGTTTGTAATGTGACATGTGTTATCCTTTAGAAGTAGAAGCTTTGAATGGCTTGAAAATTTTCAGTAGATGACTAAAGTTCAGCAGTCTAAGAAGCTCTGAGAAAACTCCCTATAACTTGGGATTGTGATCAGTCCATCTATAGACGTTTCATGATAATTCTCAGAATTAAGTATAAATAATAACACAGTGCCCCCAAAGTCCTGGGGAGACCTTTGGAATCATCTGGGCACTGACTCCCCTCAATATAGAAGGGAAAAAAATAAACAAACATTCAGAAAAAGCACTTCAGTGTGTACATTCAGGATAGAAATAATATAAGAATGGTATTAAGCAAGATTGCTGACATTAAATTAGTATAGCTTAATCAACCCTTCCATATATCATGCATGAATCCAAAGGACCTAGAGAAATACTGGAGTATTATTACTGATTTATGTAGTGATAATGACAGTAACTATGTCTTTAATGATGTTGACTCCATATAGTTTGTTAACCTATAAAGCAAAGTGTCTGAGTGAAACTATGAAAGTACTTTGAAAAGAAATTCAAATTGACCTAAATGTCCTTTTGCTTATATATGAGAAAATATAACCCTATGCTATGGAGAAAGCAGGTAGTTTCCAATTAAAATACCAAATAGTTAAACTGATGGCTGCCATGTCAATTGAATTCAAGGTTTCTATGCTTTCGTCTCATCATCTAAGCACAGTTAATATGTCACCAGCATCTGTAAAGCTGTACCCATATAATTCTAGAAAATCTGGAGGTACCATAGATGGAGAGCTAGTTACAAGATTGAGAGTTTTTGTGGTCAAAAACTCCCTACCTTTTACTTTTGTAGGGATCAAAATGAAAGGCAAATTTAGGGAACTGGAGTTTTAGTCTAATAATTTTGTTATCTAGGTTTATAATCAAAGCAAATATATTATTCTAAAGATTCAGTGTTCAGTTGAATCTGACAGGGCATAAGTCCACTGAGATCTCTGAACCAAGACATTACCTAAGACACAGTCATTGCTTAACCTCCCTAGGGTTATACTGTCAAAATAACATCATGACATTAGGTTATGTTACTCTCGGGGATGAGTATTAGGTTGCTAGTTTGCTAGATTTACTTAATACACAAGTTGACTTATCATAATTTTAATGTCTAATGTCATGAAAATGTTTTCTGTGCTTGCACTTGTGCTTTGGGGTCTGAAAAAAAGACAGCTTTTGTGGGGCGGAGGTGTGGTATTATCGTGTAAGGTGATGTACCTAATATATATAACAAAGATGATCCCACTGGTATTTTATTTTGAAGGGATTTCTACCTGTTTTTTACTTTAATTTTTTCTTAGGGATTAACAAAAGGACTTTTAAAATGATTAAATATAGGGCATAATATTCTTGACACTGTATATTAAGCTTCAATTCATAGATTTATTTGAATTCTAATATAACCCCACATGAGTCAAAATTAACCCTGCATAGCAGGTAAATAATTGAGAACAGAATTATGGGTCATTTGGATCTTGTAAAAATATGGTGTTTTTGAATGTGTGTAGTCTATCTGTCTAACCCATTTTTAGTATATTTGAGGACAAAATTTAAATCACTAAATACTGGTCCTGGAAAAACACACATTAAAATTTTAAAACGATAAAGCTAAAGTGATATTTCACCCCATGGGAGTAGTGTGGTCTTACCAAATAGTAGAGGGGTGATGTTATCATCACACAGATAGAGGATGGACTTCTTACCCAAATTTTAGTTTGGTTGTCCAGTCTGATGCCACACACACACACACACACAAACACATCCAAGTGGCAATGAAATAGTTCATCATGTACATAATGACCCTTTCCTGAAAGACTAAGTCAGGTCCAAGCAGATTTTTAAAACAATAATGACTTGAGAAATTAAAGAAAGTTGACTGGCTTAGAGACCTTTTATTTCTATTTCCTTTATTTCTGTTCTTATTTTTATTATTTCCTTCCATCTACTAACTTTGTGTCTTATTCATTCCTCTTTAATGTTATTAGTTCCTTATTTATATCTGTGTTGTTGATTTGTTAAAGTTTTAAGTGGGGTATTAACCATATTGCTGCAAATATTTCCACTTAGTTCTATTAATAACTGCTTATATATCTCATTGGTTCCCTTCTTGCCTATAATATTTTCAATGAAATATCTGTAGACACTCTAGTAGGTATTCCTTTATGTTATACTTCTCTCAATGTTTTTAATACTTTGTCCTTGTCATTGACTTTCAACAGTTTCATTACCTGTCTTGGAGTATGTCAGCCTGATATTAATTTGCTTGGAACTCTGTAGGTCTCTGGGATCAGCATGTCTTATTTTTTTCCGCCCAAACTGAGATGCTTCTATATAAAGCTAACTCACATTCTCATGTTCATAAATTTTTATCAGTTCTCACTGTTATATTCACATCTTCACACATGCATTAAAATTCATTTTCCCACTACATATATATTTCCATGTTTTATATGCATATACATAAACAAATATATATACACATACACATATAAATATACAATACATACAGCTGATTCCTGAACAGCATGGGTTTGAATGCATGGGCTTACTTATACACAGTTTTTTCTAGCCATGTGGTCTGCCTTCATGGATTCAATCAACCCCTGGATATGGACACTGTGGTTCCAGGGGACTGACCATAAATATACTTCCGATTTTCTTAGGTGGGGGAATCTGTGCCCCAAACATCCACAGATTCAAGGGTCAACTGCAGTTCCTTTGTAGTATATGAGCATTTTAATTTTTATTTATTCAAAGAAACTACACTTGAGCTTACAAATTATTTTTACTAATGCTTGAATTTCTTCTTCCTGTTCATTTTTTTCTAATTTATAAAACAAAATGAATGTCCTCAATGTTATGGATTTGGTTTTGATTTTTCCTATGGGTATATCTCTTAAGGGTAAGATATGGAAAACTTCTGATACCCAGGCATTATGTTATTACAGTTTTACTTGTTTTCTGATCAAGAATTAGAATTTTTTTCCAAATTGTGTTAATTGACTAATTAACTTATGACCCAAATAACTTGTTTATGTGTGTGTAGTTTTGTAAAAATGTTTGAAGTGTTCATATGTTAGTGATGTTTACCTTGATTTTTCCATTTTGTATTTGTGTCTACTTTGAAGTTTATTATGTAATCATTTTTATGTTCTGTAGACATTTAAAGATATTTCATCCAACATGTCAAAGTGGAGCATTTGTTGCCAATTTCTTAGAGGTTTTCAATTAATTTGTGAATACATGTGAAGGGCTCAAGAACATGAATAGACACAGGAAAAAAATATGGATTTTTCTCTCATTTCTCAGTAAGAAAATGGTTTTGACAAAGTATTTTTCCAGACTTGCTTGACTGACCATCATTTCTGACACTTAAATGGGTTTTTCTTTTCCATATAATTTCATCAGACTACCAACCACAATAAAAGAACAAATATATCCTAGCTGCCTCATGGTCCACTCTTTAGTTTAACAAACTTTGCCTAATTAAGCCTGGAAAGAATGGCTGCCTCAGGATGTCTTTTCTCTTAAGAAGTAACAAACTGGTGATCTAGGGTAATCACAAAATTCATTTGTTGTTTAAGTTGGGACATATTCAACAGCAAAAGAAGTTCTATTCATGTTTATTCTAATACAATTGTCCTAGGTAAATTAAAGTCTTCATAACTTACTTAAATGTAGCCTATAGATGTGTTCATGGGAAGAGTAAATTTGCTGGCAACCTTAAAAATCAGGAGAGCTGATACAAGAATTCACACTGCCAGCTTCTCTTCTAAAATTACCATGAGATACTAACACTGAATGTTGCAAATTTAGTTCTCTGGGAAGAGAACTTTGAAATTGAGTTTAATAGCCAGAATGTTAACTAAAGAGTGCCCTTAGGATCAATACCATGTGGAAGGAAGGAAGTTAGTCAGAGGCAAACCCAATGCCAGCATTAACTGACCCCTGAGACATTCTAGATTGAACTGGTCAAACACAGTTGTTCCATATTCATACTCTGCTTCAAACTGGCATTAATTATGTGCTGCATGGTACTGAGGGAGGCACTGCCTACAATTGAGACAGTCCTTGCCGAGGCTGACAGGTGGAGAATTTCTACATAGATGGAGCACCAAGACCTTGAACTGACACTAGTGATACATCATTGTGTTCAACAAAATAAATGACTACACTTCAGAGCAAAAATCTGCTAGAAGGGGTGTTTTTCTTCATGTTATAAACCAGCATTCTCAGTGTGTTGCCTTGTGTAAGTCACCTGCTTGGTCTTTTATACATGTGAGTATAGAGCAGCATTTCCTGCTGTTGCTGCTGGCACTATAGAGGAAACACTCTACTCTTTAGCCTCTTCTGAGTTAATGAGCTGTACTAACAATGATGGCTTGAATTCTGTACAACTATGAAGACTGGCAATGGCTCAGCTCTAGTCAGACCAAATGGGTCAGTGTGAGCAAATATTTAGTGATCCTCCACAACTTGACTATGTGGACTTAAATTCCGAATTGTGAGAGCATCCATTTCAAAACACTATGTTCAAATACAATACAAAGGTGAAATAAAAGGAAAATAACCTATGATACAATAACTTGTTTCAAACAAAAAACATGGAAATGACTATACAAGCAGCATCGTTGAGTCAGATGCTTATATTTGAATGTAGAATCCTTGTGAATATGTGACTACAGTACAGACTGAAACAAACATGACATAAGCCACTCAAATATCACAAGAAACATTTCTCCAAAATGAGAAATAATTTATTTTCCCCCAAAAGTATGAGCTTGTCTTGTTCTACACAATAATTGCATTGCTGTGAACTTCACTGAACATTAAAATTATTAAATAATACTTTGTATTTATGTGTAAACCAGAGCTCCACTCACAGCTATTGGTAAGCCTGTGTGAACAATCAATGAAACGTTCTAATTGTGAAGCAAGTGGGCGAGGGCGCAGATCATTTTTATGCAGGGCAATTATCAGCATTGCAAAATTTCTAGTGTGTCTGGCACAGACTCAAAGGGTCACTTGTAACTTTCAATCACTAATGCCCCCACACTGGAACTTCCATATTAAAAGTCACTGAACAAAATAACTTGAATCAAATGTATCTATCTTCTTGTCAACTTTTACTCCATTTTACCTAATCCCAGTTATCATCCCCATTGCTTTCCCTTTAAGTCATAATATTATAGGAATATAATATATTAATCTGTTAGAGACTCACCAACCTGTATCTTTAAAAATTCTTCATAGTTTTTGGCATTTAGAAAATAACTTACCTTAGCTTCCAACGATGTTTCTGGTGAATCCCCTTTTCATATTTCCTCACTTCTTAGGATATGGCTTATAAACTGGAAAGAAAATATACAAACATATGAACTCATGCCAATGCATTTCTGGGAAGCTCTAAATATTTAATTCTGCAAATGGAAACATCCATTTTATAAGCATCTTGTTATCCTAATTTGATACTACTTCCTTCAGGAGAAAACATTCTCTGGGCATCTATGAAAGATAATTTTGACTGCCATTTTTCCATTATGATTACAGAAACATTGTTAAGAATGATTGGAAACTTTGGTACTATATTTAGAGTGCAGCCTTAATGTCTACAATATATAATGTACATAGAATTTAATAAATTGACTCGAATGAGCTGGCGGCATGGTAATAGAGCCCTGGGAAAAGATTGCATTTCAGTCCCTCTTTTGTCAGTAACTAGTTAATGTGAACTTCAGTCAAATGTTTAACTTATCTAAGCTCTATATTTCCATCTGTGAAATTACTGAGCTGGAAAACCTGATCTCTTAGGGCCATTTTATTCAAAAATTTACTGACTCTGTTTTTATGATTACCTTTCCTACATTTTTCAGATGTTAAATTGGCAAGAAATTGGGCTTTGAGAATTTTTGTTTGGAAAGATTTCAGCTCTATTTTACAAATGCAGATGTTTGGTTACATATAGAATTTCCCTGGTGCCTAATGATATATGACCTAAGTTTCCTTCAAGTAGATTATCCATCTGTTATCTTATGTTGACTCTGAAAAGATAATTGTAAAATGACTTGAGGACGGTAGTTGCATGAAATATGACGTATTTGAGATACATTTAGGCATGACCCATTTCAGCATAGATGGACGAGATCTGGAGCCTAAACAACTTAGTGGTACGGAGCAAACATTAAGGTGGCTGACCCTATGTACAGCTATTCACTTGGGGGAAATTTACACTGACTGGCTGAATATAATATAGAAAGAGCATACAATAGATTATAGATAATAATTATTATGGTCATGTTATTGACTTCTAAGAACCAATAAAAAAATAACAGGTCATATAAATGATGTTGACTATACTCAATATTAAAATATATTCTTTATTCATTAAATACTTGTCTACCATGTATCTGTGAATAAACCATATTTTATATGTAGATGCTTTGTTTATATATAGAGTTTATATGTAGATGCTTAGTATTGTACAAATATTTCATTATGGAATTTCGTCTTAGGAGCAATATTTCTGGACCTGTAAAGGGAAAAATGAGCAGACAGATAGAGAAACAGTGGTTTATCTTAAAACATGGAATATTAACTCAATCCATTGGTAAGTTCATTCAGAAACAAGAGATAATAGAGACCCAATTAGAGAAACTGGAATTCAGTAGAAGATTTTATATCAGGAGCAATATAAAAGTCCATTTTGCTTTAGGGATCAATTAAAGACTGCACAAGTAGCCAGAGCTCATAACCTTTACTCCTAAATGCATATGCTGAACTTTATTTTCTAACAGTCTTCTGAAAGTTCTTAAGTTTAGATCTATAGGGAGGGATTGGGATCAAGGCAGGGACAGGAGGAGCACAAGGGACTACGGCAATGGTGCACAGGTGAATTAGTGGTGGAAATTCTATGGGGATTACAACTAGAAAAGAAAGCAAACACTGTAAGAAAAAATAAATAAAAATTTAAAAATAAATAATATATATAGTATAATCCCATTTCTTTTAAAATCCTCAGCATTCTGGTTTTAAAGACAGCATTCACAGAATAAACAAATCAAATATATATGTATCCCACATTAAAAAAATACCAGATGATTTCACTCATATGTGGAATAGAGAGAAACAAAATAAAGGAACTGAAAAAACTATATAAACAAATCCTAGAAACAAACTGTAGAATTACTTTACTAGAGGGGGAAGGGGGGGAAGTGTTCAGGAACAAAGGATTAAGGGGCCCAATGGTCACCTGCAAAGAGATGAGGGTCTTGGGTGTAGGTGTGGAGTGGTGAGATGATGGATTGATTGGATTGATTGACATAATTACAGATAATCAAGTTTTTAGAGATGTTAGAGTACAATTTATGTTTTATGACTGCTGAAAATAGAGAATTAGCTAGGTTAAGGATGGGGAGGGAGGCATGGTGTCAAAGAAGACCATTCTACAAAATAGGCAACAAAAAGATTTTGTGCATTAAGATATCATTCATGGATAGGAAAAGAGAATTTCAGAATATCTCAAGCGACTGAGTAGAAATTAAAAGGAGAGAGATTTTAGCAAGATGAGTGAGGTTACAAGATTAGTGTTACAGGAAGTGATTGGAGAGGTTGTGCCAATTTGAAATTTTTAAACCAATAACTTTACATACTTAGTCCCTCCCGTTCTGAAGTACTGTTTATCATACAGCCAGAATTAGCTCCTCATTGTGATCATATTACTTTTTTATAAAATTACTCTGGTATCCTCACAGGTAATAAAATAATTTCAATATCCTAGACAGTGTGATTGTATTTCTCCTCTTACCCATATACATTTCAACCCTCTCATTTGTTATTTAATTCATAAAGACCCCCTCATTGCACCACATCTGTAGGCTGAGATCAATGAAAAGAAGAAAACAGTCTTTCATGATTTTCTTGGTAGGTTATCAGAAATGTTTCAGGATAACATAGAAGTCAGTTGCAAAGGAGACATTTTTCTTATTTTTATATTAATTTAAGTTTAGAATTTCACCACATAAATTGTGACTCAACAGCTTATTAAGATTCTTTTAAGCTCAGGAAGTCATTGGAAGACAGAAAAAAAATCCAAAGAATATTGTACACATATTTAGATTCACATTATGCTTTAGGAAATTATGAGCTTGGGCTGTTTCTTAAGACATTTAAAATGAAAGTAATATATTTCTAGTACTTTATGCATAGCACCTTATTGTGTTTGTGCCAATTCCAGCAATATCTGCTTCAATCTTTTCACTGAGTCTGAAATAGTGCAATCTTCTGATTACTATGAACAGTAAGACTGTCTCTCTTTATACAAACAATAAAACAATTATTTTTAAGAATCTTACATACTTTGATATCAAAGTTTCTAAACATAAATGCACAATAACATATTAGAAATGACTAGATCACCAAATGACACATTAATTCTCTCAAATAATAGTATTAATATATGGATCATTAAATATCCATGTCATTAAATATATCAATACCTTTATAGGGAGAGGGAAATGCTTTAATATAATGTAATATTCAAGCTATATCCAATATATTGTGGTTACTAGAAAGGGGATAACCCTGTCTGAGGGTGCAGTGAGGACTTCACAGCTGAGATAGCTTGTAAATTCAATCCCAAAGCAAGGTGAAAAAAGAAACAAAGAGGTAAAGTGAGAGCAAGAGAGGAAGAGGGAGTAAGAGAGATTGGAACAAATGGGAGGCTGCATAGTCAGAGAATGGAAAATAATGACTATTATGACCAAGAAAGTGAAAGTAGTTCAATGGAGCAGTTTTTGAGTTTATGATGCAGGAAAATATCACAAATGTTTGTGTGTGATGCTAAAGACTCGGGAGTATAATACAAAATTAATGCGTGGATTTTGAAAGCTTGTTTTCAGAGTTACAGGGATAAAAAGGAGTCCTCATTCCTTGTCTATCAAGAATTGGAGGCCTAAACAGATAAGGGGACCAAGGGCTTATCATAGGAACCAGGAATTAAGATCTTCCCCAGATAAGGGACCCAAAAGGTTATTATTGGAACCAAGCCATAAGCCCACCAGTGGCCATAAAAACTAATGTGAACTCAAAGGAATCCAGGACTTTTACTGACCAGACAGCCCAATAGATAACATCCTGCAAAAACAGGTGCCCCAAATCTTAAAGGAAGCACACAAAATCAGAATATAGAGTCTCAAGACCTTCCCAGTTAGAGAGGAACACACTCTCCTCTTCCCCACTGCTTCCATTTGCAGTGTAGTTAATAAAACTGTCTTTTCTCCCCTCACTCTGTCTTGGGTGAATCCTTTCACCCTTAACAGACCCTCACCACCTTCTCCATGGCTGTTTGTATAGTGATTCCGTACTACACAATATTTGATGGAGAGGGAATACGGAACCTAATGTCTTTAATTGCTACTAGCAAGATTGGTTTGACATAATTTGAATATTAAACTGTATGTGAGAAAAACTTATAAAAAATGGTGCAGTTATTTAAATAGATAGTCACCCATAGAAGTCAGTAAACCTAATACATTTTAAATAGTTGCTATTTATTCAATTTCTGCTCCAAAAAATTTCCAGTGTTGAGTAGCAACTTCATATTAAATTTCTCAATTAATTTTTCAAAATTTGTCTTCAAAAAACTATGAGAGTTATAATAATTCTGACCTTAAAAATGTTAAAACTAAGGAGGTCTCCCCTGGTGGTACAGAGGTTAAAGTCGTAGCGCTATCTAGCTATTGATAGCCACTGCAGCACCAGTTCAATCCCCTGCCTGTGAGCTGACCAACATGGCACAGCAGATCTCTCCTGTATTTCAACAGTGTATTTCAATAGATATGACCATTCTGGTCCCCACTCTATCTGTGGTGAATCCTCTATCAACCCCACTGTATTTCTAGCCTGTACCCTAGTTCTTGTATGCATGAATAAATAAAAATAAATCTTTTTTAAAATACTAGAACTAAGATTGAGAGGGTAAACAGCTTACCTGGATTTATATAAATATCACTGGAGAAACTGAGTTTTTCTGAGTAAACAACCTATTATTTTCAAGGAACATGGTTACTGAGAACTCACTTATGAACTGATAAATATTTTACAATGGTTTGGAGTGAATAGAGTTTAAGAAAAGGGATAATAATAATACAAGGTAATAAAGTGGGAAGGCATGTCCTTGAATAACTTGAGAATTGAGTTTTTAAAAATGATTTTTTAAGATGAAGAAATGCTGGGATATTATGTGGTTAAAATACTTAAGTTAAAAAGGAATAAAAAATAGAAGAAACAATGCTCTGGTGGACGTAGTGTAGTTTAGATTTGGGCATGAGATGACAAATGATCAAAGCCAGGAGGTGGTGGTCTTAACCTAGAGTAGTGGAAGGAGAGCTGGAGGTCCTCTTCCTTCAATCTTACTTCCTTCAGTAAAAAGGATTTAAATGATAAGCTTTGCTTTTTAAAAACAAAGAAGCAGATTTTTTTTTCTAAAGCTTTATTTGGGGGGATTTCATTCCCTTTGTTTCTAAATCTAAAATTTGCCCTTTCTTTTTCCTTCTAAAGTTGATGCATTCCCAAAATGATAGTTAACTGAAGTCTGATAAGGTGGCTGCAGCTAATCAAGTCTTTTATCTATGTTGTTTTCTCTCTGACAGATTAATTGCCTGAATTGCCTTTTTATTTTTAAGTAGTCCTGAGAAGGAAATTTAGCAATTAAAATGATTTAGATGTTGCAGCTTATGTAGCAGTTCAAATGACATTTGAAAGATAGTGGGGGAAATAAATGATTGTACAAAATAATATGTAGCAGAAATATTTGTTGCTATAATTAAAAGTGTATAACTTTGTGATCCAGGTCAATTTTTACAAGGAATCAACCAGTAGTGCTTTTCAAAGACTTTAAAAATTGATTACCTCTAATCATTCATATTTCAACTCTAGATATGGATTTGAATATTCAATTAATCAGATTCTGAAGTAATGTGTTATTAACTTTGTTTTATGTAGTTCCTAAGTACTCTTGTAAAGATACAGTGAGTATTCATAAAAGTTTAATTAACTAAAACTTCAATTCAATACATTAAGCCAGATTTTTAGGTTTTTAATTATTAAAGAAAATGTGTCAATACAGATTTTTACTTTAATACTTCATTTAAAGAATTGTTCTATATATTTTCTCTGTAGAAAAATAAGTAACTCAGGAAAAAAATCTTTAAAACATTTTATCAAAAATTATAACAATAAATAAAAATACTATTAAGAATTGGAGGCATATATTTCTAGATGTCCATCAATGAAACTACAGGTATATACATCATGCACAAATTCATACACATGTAATTTGACAAAATGAAATCATTATCATTTGTGTAATTCTATTTTTTAAAATTTTTGATTGCTGATTTTTGTTCAAGGGGAGAAAAGCCTAAAAGTGGATGGAAGGATGAAAAAGAAGAAAATAATATTTTTGAAACTTGACTAATTTGTTTCTAGAAAGAACATAATAATTTAAATGTTCATAAGTTTCTTTTGCAGGCTAGGGGTAAAGTTATTCAATACAGTACATGGTTCATATCTGTCCTACCACTATTTAATAGTAGTTTAATAAAAATTAAATTTGTTTTAATTTTTTAACAAAACAATATCCATCTGTTTACATATTAGTTCTGCCTGTTTTCACAGAAACTACAACAGAGAACAACATATATATTGTTCATATGTATATAATATATAAGACAGTCTATTATTTGTATTTTTACCGAAAATTTTGCCAACCTCTACACTAGATATTTTATTCAGTCTTATAAAAAATCATTATTTATTGACAGAACAGCAAATGTAAAGTAAAATAACTTGTGTCTGTTTTAATGTAAACAACTAAGACTAATTGTTTCCATAAGTATATGAGCTACGTATTTCTTCTATATTGATAGCTATAATTTTCAATAGGTCACTCACTATTTTTACTGACTTGAAAAATCTCTCACTATGTTGTAAATGTGACTTTTAAAAACAATTTTATTGAGGTATAACTTACATGTTCTAAAATTCACCTGTTTTATGTGTATATTTTAAAAATTTTAGTAAATGTATAGAGTTAAGTAACCATCACAATCCAATTTTAGATCATCATTTCAAGTGGCTCCCTAACGTCCATTTCAATCCCCACTAACAATCTGAGCCCTAGGCAACCACTACTGCAATTTATTTTTGTCATTCAATATTTGCCCTTTTATGGACCTTTTCTATAAATGAAATCATGCAGCAGTGATTTTTAGTATAATGTTTATGTTTGTTATTGTACAAATGGATTGACACCTGGATTACTCACACTCTATTTTGAATAAATGCTGCTATAAGCCATTTGCGTAGAAATCTTTGTGCAAAAATATGTTCACAGTTTTCTTGGGTAAAAATCTATAACAAGAATCACTGAATCATACTGAATATTTATGTGTAACATATTAAAAAGTGTCCCGTTAAATAGTGGTGGCATTATTTTACATTCCTATACTCAAGAACTGGAGAATCCAGTTCATCTTCATAACAATTATTCTCATCCATTTTTTATTATAGACACGGTAGTGTCTGTAGTTTTAATTTTAATTTCCCTGATAACCAACATATTTTGGTCATTATTTTTTTTTCAATATTTTACTGAGGTAAGATTGGTTTACACTGTTGTTTCTATGCGCTAGTCCTACCGCCAAAGCACCCACAGTCCACAACCATTCTCCATTGTGCTACCTCCCCACTTGGTTCTTACCTCTTCCTTTTCCTCACCCTTTCTGAATGCCTTAGTTCTATAGTCAGTTTTAAAGGATTAATTTTTAAGTTTGACTTTATCTGATCCTTTAATCAGTTTCTCTAGATTCCACATGTAAGGGACACCATCTCGTATTTCTCTTTTTCTTTTGACTAATTTAGCATAAAACCTTCCACCTCCAACCATGTTACTGCAAATGGCATAAGTCTATCTTTTTTGATTACTGAGTGGTATTCCAGTCTGTGTGTGTCTACCACATTTTCTAAATGCACTCGTCTATTTGTGTGATAGTGATTTCTATATATTGACTATTGAAATAGAACTGCAATAAACATGGAAGTGCCAGTTTCTCTTCAAATTACTGTTTTTGTATTTTTCCTGTAGATATCTAGGAGTAGAATTGCTGGTTCATATAGCAGATCCATTTTCTGTCTTTTAGGAAAGACCTGTACAGTTTTCCATAAAGACTAGACCAGTCTACATTCCCATCAACAGTGTGGGAGGGTTTTTTTTTCTACACATCTTCTTCAGCACTTATTATTTTTAGTCATTTTGATATGAGCCATTCTCACAGGATTGAGGTGGTACCTAATAGTGGTTTTGATTTGCATTTCCCTGACAAAAAGAGACATCTTTGATGTATCTGTCTTCTATAGAGATATGTGTATTTAGCTATTCTGCACCATTTTTGATTGAGCTATTTTGTTGTTGTTTTATTCAGTTGAATTGCATAAACTCTTTGTATATCTTTGATATTAGCCTCTTATCAAATGTGTATGGTGTGTGGTATGGTATGTGTATGGTGTCATTTAATTTTAGTTATGGTCTTTGTTTGTCTGTTTCTGCTGTGAAGAAACTTTTTAGACTGATAGAGTCCCAACTGTCTATACTCTTCTTGTATTTTCCTTGATGCCAGGGATGTATCCCTGAAGACATCACTGACACTTATGTTGTGAAATCTTTTGCCTATATCTTGTTCTCTGTTTTTATGGTTTGGGGTCTCATATCCAAATGTTTTACCCATTTTGAGTTTATTTTTGTGATGGTATGACAGAGTGAAGTTTCATTTATTTTCATGTGGCTGTCCAGTTTTCCCAACAACATTTACTGAAGATGCTTTCCTTGCTCCAATGTATATTTGTGTTTCCTTTGTCATTGATAACTGCCATTTCGGTCGGCTTTTCTTCTTGTGGTCCTTTGTACACTCTCAATTCAAGCCCTTCATCAATTACATGACATACATTTTTTTCCATTTTGTGTACTGAGTTTTCACTTTTCTTAATTTTTGAAATATAAAACTTCAGTTTCTTTTTTCCCTTATCATTCTACTTTTGTTATCACAGCTAAGAAACCAATCAAATTCATAGCCATGAAAATTTACACCCATGTTTTTTCTATATACTTTTATAGGTTTCTTTCTTATAATTAGGTTGCTAACCCATATTCAGTTACTTTCAGCAAATGATGTACAAAGATAGTGAAAAAGATCTAATGTTTTCAGGAAAACTATACTGAATATTCTCTTATTTCTTGATTTTTTCACCTCATTTTAATGACTACTTTAAGTATATAATCATCTAAATAAAAGAAGTAACTACATTCATGTGAAAACATCATAAACCATATGCATATAATTAAAATGAAAAATGTTTATATTTCAGGGTGGCAGAAAACACATTCTAGGTCTGGGTCATAACTGAAAATAGCAAAAACCTTTTCTTGGTTAATCTGGAATCTCAGGAGAATATGAAATCAACCTATTACTTGACAGATTCTATTAGTCATGTAGTGAATTGTGAACATGATGCCCATGTAGCTGAAACTCTAGTACAAACTTTTGGGAACGCATCTTGTGGACCTGATGGCTTCAGGTTAATATCTGTGTTAATAATTAGTGCCAACAAGAATTTCTACAGGCTGTGTTCTAAAAAGAATTTTTCTTTTCTATCTGTTGGATAAGGCAGTGCATCTAATAGAATGTGTTTGCTATACTTAACTGCTGTTCAGGTAAACATCAGAGGTGTTAAATTGGTATAAAATGTTCTATGAATTACTTCTTTGAATTAAGATGCATGTCACTTCTCTATACACCTCAAGAAAACAAAGATAGATATATACTTAGTTTTAGTTTTTAAGGACCTACCACTAATACAAAAAAAAAAAAAGTCAGAGTCAAATACCCTAGCAAAGATATCTCTGGTTAGAATTTTACCAGGGGCTTAGTAATTAAAAGTTGGTTATTAATACCAAGTCAAAATTTGAGTAATTTGTATTTACTATGCTGGATGATATTTTTGTTAGTTCATCTTCTGTATAAATTTTGATGTATATATGCATACATTTTGACAAAATTCCTTATTACATTAAACAGATGATTTCTACAAACTTAAGAGTCATATTATCATATGGAATTTCCATGAGTAAATTAAGTATAAAATACCAGCCATCTCTGTCATTACAATTTATTAGTAAATATCAATTTTAGAGAAGTGTAGGTCTGAAAATTTGGGTTTGAACAAAACTTTTTCTTATACTGAAGCTTTTGACAATGTATCACTGATTGGAGAATATGATGAACTTTGCATAAAAGCTAATATATTTAGAAAATAATAACTCAAAAAATGTTATTTCTGTATATTATTGTTAGAAATGTGCTACTGAATGGTTTCCTTAGATTCATCGACTTAACATT
The DNA here is from genome assembly GCA_019455555.1 of Galemys pyrenaicus. Lineage (NCBI taxonomy): Eukaryota > Metazoa > Chordata > Mammalia > Eulipotyphla > Talpidae > Galemys > Galemys pyrenaicus. The sequence continues at coordinate 4,613,256 of JAGFMF010011573.1, read as the reverse complement.
TGAATCAACTGTTTTTATGAAATAGAAGCAATACTAAAAAATATTTGATAGTAAGCATGACACAAACACTGATCAGTCAAAACAGAAACAAGGTGCTGGATCATGGGATTATATGATCCCAGAAACATGGGATCAGAAACATATTGTCTATAAGGTATCTTTACCTAAATGGTGAATCCTATATAATTTATGAGAACTAGAAAGATATTGAAATAGTTAGCAAAATTGGGACTCCAACAGATGAATCTCAGTTAATACTAAAGTTGATCTCTGCAACAAATCTGCTATTTGAGTATATTAATGATAATTACTATATTGAGTATATTAAATGTGAAGTTCTTCAAGTATAATAAAAGAAACAATTACAATATTAAGGATGCAGAAGACTTAAAAATTGTTACTAGAAAGAAAACTAAAAAAAGAAAATGATTACTGTCTATAAGGATTTGAAAATATGCCTGTTGGAAGACAAAGGTAATTTAATTAAAAAAAAAGCAGGATTAACAGAAAAATAATGTTCAGATCTAAATAATTACATACTCCAGAGTATACTACTTAGACCCAGTTAAATGGCAAATGTCTCATTTATATTTCTTAGCCATTTTTTTGAGAATGCTATTTAAAAGCTATAGTCTAAATCATCAGATTGGCCTCAGGAGTTCAAGTCTTCTATGGTGTGAGGAAATATTGAAAGAGGCTGAACTGTTTCAATTAGAGAAAGCAAGATTTATGGAATTCAAAAATAAATCAAATACCTGTAGTTTTATGATGGGCAACAAGGATTAAATTTTATTGCTGTTGATGACAAAAGTAATTTCTATGAGTAGTGTTTAGAAATAGATAACAGTACTAAACAAAGTGGTTTATCTAAACAATTATTAGCATTTGATAAGGAAATGAACTGTCTCTCAAAATGGCAAACTCCTGTCACTGGAAGCATTCTAGCTGACCTTGGATAACAACTAGTCATGGGTATCATGGAATGCATTCCTTCTTCGAAGGATGATATAATTAGCTGACCTTTAAGCTTGTTTCCACATCTCAGAGTCTCATTTACAATCACTTTGACACATTTCAATGTTATAACTTGTCATTTCAATCTCTAAACTGAGACAGATGCCAGACCAACCAGAAATCGAATGACAGTTTCAGGACACATATATTCCTTTAGATACTAGAAGGTGATGTATTTTTACAGAAAAATAGTTTTCACTTTTATTTTACACCAATAATTTATATTTATAAAATGGGTAAATATATATACAGACATGTATAGACTGTTATCAGTAAATGCATTATATTTTACAAAATTTGGGTGTTTGTTCATTTTTTTTTTCAACTAGATAAAATTGTTTAGAGATTCTATTCTAGTCTGCTTTAAACTATTGCTAAGCCTGTGTCACTGGGTCAGTAGATGGATTGTTGTTTTAAATGAAGAACTCAAATATACCCAGGAACTGGTTTTACGTTATAAAATTCATAGTTGAGCTTCACAGAAGGCAAGTCATCACTGTGTATAAGATGTGAAACACAATGTCAAGGTAGGAAGAGTGTATCTAAGTGAATTTGTCAGTTATTAGTGTTACAGTTATTTTTACCACTTTTCATAAATTTGAAGAAAATTCATCTCTGAAGTAATCTCTTGTACTCTCAGGGGGTTTATGTTAATGTTTTTACATTTCCTCATTTTCCTGTCATAATCATGAGGTCCCAATAGGCCAACCAACGTGATGTCTCAGTTAATGACAAAGTGTATTGTCTACCTGAACTAAAAGTTAACTCTTTCAATTTAAAAAATAACATACATTATTTATGTAAATGAATAATTAACTTCTAATTAATGAGATAACAAAGATAAAGGATACTTTGTTATCATCTGTTTGTATATCAAAATCTACAATTCCACTTTTAAATGATCTTCACGTGACCCTAAAATTATTTTAAATTTCATTCTTTTTTACACAAAATTTTTGGGTCACAGTCAGAATATGTGAAAGTTCTCTTAAAAATATTTTTAAAAAAATTTTAAAATAAAATCTATGGATTGAAGTAATTTGGCAATTATTTAATAAAATAATCAGGTTTAGTCCAATTATTTTGATGAACAATATGTCAAATTATAGTAATATTGAAAAAATTGCTTTCCTGTTGCTTAATCAAGTAAATTTATTCATCCATATGTAACAGGATGGTCCCCAGGAAAGGGGGAAGTTCCAGAATCCTGGTTCCACCCTAAGTGGGTTTTGCTGAGCAGTGATAAGAAGATGTTGGAGATAGGAGACAGGAATACAGAAGGAAGGGAGGAAGAAGGAAGCAGGATAGAGAGAAGCAAAGTGACATGGAGGAGGCATGTGGAGCAGAGGGACATATGAAAAAAGTGCACTTGCTTTTTGGCCTTGGACTGGTTGGAACAGATGTGGTTGAGAGACCCTTTGGGGATGTTAACAATGGCAGCTTTCATCTTGATTTTGATTTTGCTCTTTTGCTTCTGGATTTGTCTGACTCTTTCATACCCTTTTCTATGGGTCTCTACTGAAAGGTCCTTTAAACTTGTGCAGGCTTTTGGGCCTTTCTTTGGGCCAATCCTATTTGGCTGGACTTTTACCCTCGAGGAGATGGGTTACTTTGGATGGTTGACTTAGTAACTATATTCTTTGTCCTTTCTGTATTGTACCCTAATTGTATTAAAGTTCCTTTCCATTAAAGGTCTTATGTTTGTCTTAATATGGCGTATGGCAGAACCCATTCAGAGAGGGCAGGTTTGGGGGTTCTGGGGTGCTGCTCTCCCTGCCCTGTAACACATATAGTCATTGGAAGTCTTTATTCCTCAAAGGAAAGGTGGCAAAGCCCTCTAATACCAATAAGTTTTGCTTCTTCAAACTGTTTATGGAAGTACTAAATTAAGACTTTTTAAGGAAGGAACACCAGTGTATGAAGATAAGTAATATAGTACCTGTCCAGAGTTGCATAGTAACATCTGAAAACTGTGAGCCTACTTTTATTATACGTTTATTAGAATCCTACTTTATTTGTGATATTTCTGTACTACCAGATAAACTAAAGAAGAACACGCTCTTCTGTGTTCCTAACTATGCAAAAAAAGAAAAAAAATTACAAATAGATTGTCAATACTTAAGAGTTCAGAAATGGGAAAAAGAGTTCAGAGTTGGGAAAAAGCTACCAACTTCCAAGTAAACTGAAAAATATACAAAATATGACTCAGATTTATAAAGACTTTAGAGAGAAATACATTAATTTTATTTGTCTTATACATTAATTTTATTTGTCTCTATAAGTTTGCCAAAGTTTCTGTTTCTGATGGCTTTTTAAAAAGTCAAATTACATTCTATTCCAGGTACTAACATGACCTTACTTATTGTAGACCTAACATAAATTCATCTATGGAAATAAGCAAAACATTGAACATTTTGCTCTTAACCTTATATACATTTAAATCAATGCTTTTCAAGTCAATGTATAGTACAGCATTTAGTGAAACATTAATTGAATTACATAAATGAGAATACTCAGCAGAACTCCAGGCTCAATGAGTGAACTAATGAGTTAATGAAATCAAAAGCAAGAAAAGAGACAGAGACAGAAAGAACTAAACTTAGAGTTAAAAGCCAAATTTAATGCTCCTTATATAAAAATTGATAGAGAAAATGATAATACACATCGGGAGTTAACACTTAGAGTCGAAATGTCCTATTTTGTCATGATTTATAAATAACTTCTTAGAACAAGAGTTTAAAAAAAGAAAAATTCTCAGGGCATCTGGTATTTGCAGATGTTTCCCATCAGATTTTCTCAGAGGTTGAAAGAGACCCAAGACATTTTGATTTTTGAAATCCTCAATATATTATAAATGATGAAATAACAAAGCAAGTTTGACAAAGTTGAGTAAGACTGAATTGCTAAGTTAACTAATTGATAGTTTAACATTTAAAATGCACTCACTTTATAAATAACCTTTATTGGGGATTAATATAAAAAGGTCTTAATGCTAGGTTCTTCATTATAATGAGACCCAAGACCCTCCACATGGGAGCCAGGCCATGTTCTATATAATTTCCAATTAATGGAATTTACTGTCTAAATAACGTAGTTTGTAGCATGTCTTCTTTAGTTTCTATCATTATGATAGAAAATTTTTAAATATTGAAACACTGAAAAATATAAATGTTTCTTTTTAAAAGACTGCTTGATTTCAAATTATAAAATATCAAAAATAAAAACATTAAACTGTACATTTACCATATTTTAATTATAGCATATTGCCATCTGTTCATTAAATATGGATGTAATCATTCTGTCCCTTTAGAATATGATCCTCTCTATCTAGTAATAATTCAGGAATTCAATATTTACCCTATGCCTGTCAAATGCCAAATACTACTACAGATTTTGAAGATACATCAAAGTGGAAATTACACACAAAACTGCAGATTTTTATACAGCAGTCAAGGCAGTGGGAAGGAGAACAGAAAAAGTCATGATTTTATTTATTTAAATTTTTAAAATATCATTTAACATAATAGTAATATATTCTTCTTTATATGAAAATTTTATGTGAAATAGCAAATACAGCTAAAGTTTTCCTACTTCATAAAATTTCATTCTTGAGAGTGATCTTGATAAGTTTCCATATGTATTTATATATTATATGAGTATATGAATCATATTATCTCCAAAGAAAGATAGACACACATACATGTACATATAATAACTCTATAGTCTCCTCACATATTTACACACACATAACAAATCTATAGGTCCCTCTTTATGTATGCATATATGTACATGACTATATATGCATGTAAATATGTGTGTATACATACATGTGTATATATTTATATGTATAAAATATGTATACAAATAAACAAACTTATTCTTACTGCTGAGATTTGAATGTAAAATAAATGAACAAATTCTTTTAGCTTTTAAGTTAAAATATTTCTGATTCTCTAGGTTGGTAGAACAGCATATCTCAATTCCTATTTAGAATAATTTGTGTTATATTTGATGATTTACAATTCCAGGAAACTTACAGGATATACAGACAATGGTAAGAGCTTGTAATGTTCAATTCTATATGTGACTGCTTAATAGTTATTGTTGCCCAAAACATCATGATCTGTGAACACCCAATGCTTTCAGGATTCAATACTAAAGAGGAGACTGTCTGAGATTAAGAACTTTAGTGCCTGAGATGCAATCTTTTTGGCAAAACCCTCTTCCATACCTTGAGCTTCCTTCTCCCTCTACTACCCACTATCCAAAAATTTCTATCACATCTTCACTTGTTTCATAGTCAGTCTCACTGCTTGTGCTCTTGCTCTCTCTGTCTCCATTCATATTTTACATTTAAAAATAATTCAGCAGATTAAAACATTTTTTTTCATTTTTGCTATTAATAAGCTTTTAAAATGAGTATATATTATTAGCAATGGATAATGGAATCTTTGCTTTGCCCACAAGATTTTTTGGAACAAAATATTGTGTGTGTGTGCTTGTGTATGTAGGTAATAGGTTTAACCAATATTTCCAAGGAGCTTCTCCCATTTTTTAAAAATCATGAAATTTGTAAAACATTTTAATTAGTCAGGACTAACTCCACATTTCTCTACTCACTCCTATCTCTACCTTTGAATATTGTCAGTACTTATAAGAAATGTATGCTGTTAAAACATAACTTAGGGAATGGCAGGTTTTTGACAGCCATTAGAGATCTTCACAGTTGACTGGGAAGCAATAAAAACTATTAAATCACTAATTACTAGCCTTTATTTGTAATGTCCTGTAGCCTCATCACTTTTTTCTCTTGGGTTTAGAAGGTTGCCCTGATTGTTAGCAGTACATTAATACTACTACATATTGTATGTTTTATTATATTTGATTTAAATTCTGAACTTAGTGAGTTGTTAGAAAGCCTTTCCAAAATATGTCTTCAGGTAAGGTCTACCTATTTGAACACTGGTCTATGGAACTAACAGCAGAAGTTCAATGTCACCAACACACAAATCCCTCAACTATTGGGATAAATATGCCTCCTTCCAGAAGCATTTTCTCTCCAGACTAAATGTCTTCTGTTACTTTGCTTCTCATGGAATGTCTGTATCAGATATTTTCTCCATATTGTTATTCTCTGCAAAATGTAACCAAAGACTTATTTAAAATCTTAGTCATTTTCTTAAAATGAAAAATCTGCTATTAAAACTGTACTAGTATTCTATGATTATTTCCCTATCAGAGTCTATTTAAAAAATACTAACCACTAATGACTTTCCTTTCCTACTTAGTCTCATTTTCCATTAGAAAACGATATGCCATGTGATAAGCAGTATGCAAACAAATTTGGGGAATTATTCATATAATAACTAATAAACTGGTGTATAAATTATCCATATTTGAATTTCAATGTATGTCATTTTAAAGGTCAGGATATAGAAAAGAAAGACTAAAGAATATGGGTCAAAGATTTGTTACCATGCATTATAAAGTAACCAAAACAAACAGCCTAAACTAAACAAAGCAGATGAAGATTTCATGGTAATTTATAATTTATAATTAAAAAGCCATGTTAGCAAGATTTTGAAAAATGGAACCTATGAAAGGCATTATTGAATAAACAGTGAATCAAAATCTTATCAAATATAGATCTGGGTGAATATGTGCTGTAGGAACTTTGCAATATTGTGAAGTAACCCTTTTTAATACAATAGTTGTTTATAGTTGTCAGTGATATTAATTTCAATTTTTCAAATATCAAATTTGAGTATTCTTATTAAGTCATTATTATACTCCACTTATTATTCCATTGTTTTAACACTTACTTTTCAATATGTACTGAGTACTATTCTAGATACAACAAATGTTTAAATAAAAAATAAATTGAGGGGCGTTGCCCTCATGGAGCTTACATTATAACAAGTGACTTGCAATCAAGCTGAATTAAAATAAAAACTTTGTACATCATTCATATTCACTTAAAATGAATAATTATTAACTTTTAACAAGATCTTCTCAGACCTTACCACTGCAAGTAGTTTTTAGTACTCTTTCTTTATTTGTCTGTTTATTTAAAAGATTTATTTATTTATGCATACAAGAGCTAGGGTATAGGGTCAGAGGCACAGGCACAGGAGGTAAGAGGATTCACCAGAGACAGAGTGGGAAGCAGAACAGTCAGCTAGACTGAAGTACACTGCTGAGGGGAGCAGCTGGCGAGGCAGGAAAGGTCTGCTGCGCCATGTGGGTCACCTCTGGTTAGAGATCGAACCGAAACTGCTACTGCGCAGCAGATGCTTCACAGTGTGGCCCTCAACTGTTCAACCCGCTGTGCCACCAGGGAGGCCCCTCTTCTTTTATTTTTAAATAGCCATCCTTTCTCCATTTAATTGCCTTGTGACTTTGTTAAAAATAATATATATATTTGGACCTATTTCAAAGACTCTCCATTCTATTCATCTGATCTTTATACCTATTATTTTACTAATTTGCTCTATCTACATTAATATTACAGTTCAGTCTTGAAATTGGAGTTGAGTGCTAAAATTATCCTTTCCCATTATTGTTTTTCTATTTTAGTTTTTTTGTTTGTTTTTTCTTATGTTCTAAAATCAGTTTGTCAACATCTAGAATGTATCTAGATGTGATTTTGATTAGGCTTAGTTGAAACTATTGTGTAAATTGAGAAGTACTGATATTTTAACAACACTGTCTTCCAATTCCTATTTAACAATTAGCTCTCTGTTGTCTTTCTAAAGGCTTTTCTCTCCTCAAGACTCTGGGTTACAACTTTTACCCAAGGTACAATCTCCATCAACATCCTGTGACTCAATAAAGAAATACCTGGGGCCTCCATGGTGGCACAGTGGGTTAAGCAATGCACTATGAAGCAAACCTCAGCCACTGCAGCACGAGTTCGATCCCTGCCCCCGGACAGGGAGGGGACCCACATGGTGCAGCAAACCTCTCCTGCTGTGCCCGCTGCTCCCCTCAGCAGTGTACTTCTGTTGATCTGCCTGTTCTGCTCCCCATTCTGTGGTGAATCCTCTCACCCCCCCCACCTCTGGCCTGTACCCCAGTGCTTGTATGCATAAATAAATAAATCTTAAAAAAAAATAAAGAAATAAAATAAAGAAATACCTGCTCCCTGTTGAAGTCTATTCCAGTCCATTTTCTGAGCCTGATGGATTTCTACCTTGTTTCCTTGAATGTTATCTTAGTCTTAAATGGAGTCTGCTTTATCAATCCTGCCATCTCCAAATGCTTCATTAAAGAATCTCTTAGGAAAAAAAAAAAGATTCTTTATTGAAAATAAAATGGCACTGTAGCAGGATCTACACTCCTTTCCAGCTCTGTATTGGAGCAAGTGTATTTGAAAAGCAGCTGAGGATATAAAGATTGACCTCTCCAGAGAGGAGATACATAAGCTATCAGAACAGCCTGAGGCATTTGAGAAATACCCACCCCTCACCTACTGAGGCTCTGCAGGCTTCCTGGCTTCCTGGTACTCACTAGCCTGCAGTAGCCAACAAGTATGGATGTACTAGAGGGAACTTTATTCACAGGATTTGCTGGGAGAGGAGGTAGGAGGTCCCAGACTTGCTTTCAGGTAGAATGGGCTGTCCCAGGAAACACCTACTCCTTCCCAACTTGGACTTAACAGGCCCCCTAGGACTCACTTGTCTACAGTGCACATCAAAAAGAAGGTACCACCTTACACTTATGAGAAAGACACACTGACCTACACCAAAAAATAATACACAGGTGTTACTATGATTATGGAGGAATAAGAATGCTTGTACATTGTTGGTAGGGATACAATTAGTCCAAATCCTATGAAAAACAGTGTGGAGGTTTTTCAAAATATTAAAAATACATCTACCACATGATCCAGCAATTCCACTGCTATGTATCTATGTGAAGAACACAAAAACATTAATTTGAAAGGATATATACTCATGCTTATTGCAGCAATATTTACAATAAACAAAGTAGGAAAACAGCCTAAGTAGACAGAAAAGTGGATAAAAATGGTGTAGTGTAAATATGCAATGAAATGCTACTCAGGTATAAATAAAACGAAATCTTACCATTTTTGACACATGGATAAAATGGGAGGTAATTATTCTAAGCAAAATAGTCAGAAGGAGAAACACAAAGACTAAATAATTTTACACACAGGGTGACTATAAAAAAATGAAGCAAAGGAACAGACAAATGCAAAGTAAAACAAACCTTTTGAATCTGCAGAATTGAAGTTGTCAGAGAAGGATGGAAGCAAAGGGTGAATGGAGCGCAAAGGATTATGGTAGAGGGTTACTGGTGCTTTTGTGGTGGGGTGAATATATTTTCAAAAAGAAAAAGAAAACACCTGTGAATATATATTCAAAGACAATGTGAGTCATACTCTTATTATAAACAATGCTGTAACCATTGTTTACATTGTATACTTTCAAAAGAAAGTATAATTTATAAATTAGAATTCTATAATGATGGAATAATAGGAAGTATGAGCACACATACACATCATGCACATAAAGTCTCACAAAAACACACACATATTTATCTAAGTTACTCAGTCACCCATCATCCAGAAATTATGCAATCAATCAATATTGGCATCTTTTTGTCATAAATTTTCTTTTTTCCCCCTGGAATTGTATATTTTATATATACATTGATATGCAATTACATATAAATTACAGATTGCTAATATTCACTTTTTCATTACTTCCTAGAAATTCCACTATGAACTTTATTTACTTTTTCATGATTTAAAAATTATTTTTGTAAATGCCATTCTCACTTTCATAAACAGCATGCTAAGTGCTCATTTGTACCTTCCAAAATTCACATGTTGTGACTCTAACCCCCAATGTGATGGGATTTCAATATGGTGACTTTGGGACCTAATTAGTTTTAGATAAATTCATAAGGATGACATCCTCATATGATGGAATATTAGTGCCTTTATTTGGAGAGACAGAGAACTAACCTCTCTCTCTCTCACTCTCTCTCTCTATCCCTCTCTCTCTCTCTCCCCTCCCTCCCTCCCCTCCCCATTCATTCTTTTCATTCTTTCCACTCTCTTTTCCCTCCTCTCTCTCTCTCTGCTCCCTCCCCCAACGTCAAGAGTTGACCCCTACCAAACAGTAGGAGAGCTCTCAACAGATCAACCATGTTGGCAACTTAATCCTGTATTTCTAACCTCCAGAACTGAGAAAATAAATTTCCAATATCACTCCACCAAGACTATGACATTTTATTATGGCAGCAAAGCTAAGACATATATTTTATCATCTCTTTACTCTTAAATTGAGAATGTTGCATTGTTTAAGGTTCTGTAACACATCTGAGAATTTTTTGATGGGATACCTTCAGAGATATCTTTTAAAATATATAAATGCTAATTTTAATGTTTTTAGTAAGATACATTCAAAAAGAACAATACCCTTTTAAAAGAATTCTGTTTGTAGTTCATTTTACCATTAATTTTTTGTTAACCTGGATACTTTTTTCTTTTTATTTTCTCTCATTTTTAAGATTAGAATGCTTTCTGATTATTAAGAATCACCTAATAGGTAAAGGAAAATGCTCCAATTATCTTTTGGGAATGAGTTTTCATACTACATGTTTATCAATTCTTCTCAAGAGGAGACATACCTATTTCAAGACTTCTTTTAAAATTACAATTTAAGCAGCTCTTATTTGTGTCAAAATTGTTTAGTCTGCCTGAATTGCCCCAAGAAAAAAATATGCTAAAGAGGCTTTATAAAAGGAAAACTTCTTGTTATTCAACTCATATGTTCCTCCTGAGAATTTTTTTAAACACATCTATTTTAAGAACCTGTGGGAAAATTTACATTTTATCCAGCATTGTTGTAAACAACAAATACAAAAAAGATTCAAATAAAGTTACTGAAGCAGGAATGTGTTGAAATACTACAGTAATTCTTTAGTGTCTATTTATATATCTTTCTAATATTTCCCTCTGAAACATTTATGGAGAAAAGAAATAGAATGGTGAAAGCAACGATCTAGTAGTCCACTCATGCAAAATGTCCCAACAAATAAAAGACTGTCAGAAATAGAAATAGAAATAGTTCTAAATAATATAGATCTACAGTTGTACCATTAAGAAATCTCAAATAATCTATCAACTAGCAAATCACTCTTGGATAAATATGCATTTAACTAGATCTCAGCCCAGAATAGATGAAGTTATATAGTTCTTATAAAATGATGAAGGACTTATCCTACTATATGTGTGACACTACATGTGTACTTGATACATATGTGTAATTTACCTATATGCACATACATTTGTATATAATGCATGTATACATATACAAAATATAACAATCTCAAGGATACATATATAATATCTTTGATAGAGACACTGAATAATGCTTACTACTTTCTCCTAAGACTATAGACATTTATTTCACTCTCAAGTTTAGAACATTGATAAAACTGATTCTCTTATGTTGGCAGAAGTTCATTGCAGGCATTGAGATGATGCAGTAGCAACTAAAGATTAAGAAAATTTAGATTCCTACATGTCTGATGTAAAAGAGTGATAAACAACCAAATCAGTATCTGTGGGGGTGACTGTTGGTGGTTTTGCCAAATCATTTTTTGACTCAGTAATACTATTCCTTAAATAATTCACAACTTTTTCTGTTCTATCGGTTAATCAAGTTGAGAAAAAATGCCTTTGGTCACAGAACATCATATTTTTAATAGCTCTTAATGTAGACACAGATTAACACTGAAATCCATTGCAAATAAGATCACAGGAATATACTGGTACTGAGTATCTATGTACTTCAGACTATACTTAAGATCAGTATCTCATCTGATTTAGGCCCACATATGTCTGGAAAAGTTATGCTAATATAAGAGTAGGCAATCTTGTATTGTGTTTTTGCCTATACTAGTTAGTTGCTCCCCTACTAAGAGAAAATAAAAAACATCATTTGGATATATTGTAATTCATTCTGATCATGAAAACAGACAATTAAGAAGCACCTCTTGAATATCAAGGATATCAAGCTAAGAATCCATCTTTTTAAGTCATGAATATTTGAAAGCTGAAAGTAATATTTATACTTCTAGCAATCTAGTTATTAGAAATTATATTTCATCTTACTTTTCCTCCAATAAATATCATTAAAAGTGTTCTCTCTTAGATTTAAAAATAAATATAAGGATCCATTAACTATATCAAGGCATCAAGGAAATAGAAGTAATTTAAGGACAAACATGTTACTGGTAACTACTTAGAATTATTCCTGTCTTTCATTGCTCAAAATATTGATCTATCAAGGTTTTCCACAAAGATATTCAGTGCCTCTCTCCCTATATTAAGAATGAGATATTCAATTTTTCAGAAAGACTTAAAATATTATAGCAAAGTTATGCACAGAAAGAAGTTTTCTGCTTTTAAGTATCTAAGTAATAGTTTAAACTTACAACAATTGTCTGAAAGCTTTTAAGAGTTCTGTATTTTGAAAAAAGAAAACTATTTTAAGATGAAAAAGTTTAAAATCTAGAACGAAACAAGACAAAATTTATGCAAGAAACAATAGAAAGGAAAGAACTAGAGGAAAAGTCAGTTACTCTCACTCAACATTCTCCATTATGGCTGCTAGAGCTGTTAATGTGGAAGAGCACTTGCCTCAGGAGAGCCGAGTAGGGCACAGCTCACAGGGTAAAGATATGGAGAGTAGCCATTCCAGGGGTTCTTTAGCCTCTGCCACAGCAAGTGTCAACTTTTTATGATTCTAGAGAGATTATTCAAATGGCTTTCAATGCCACAGTCCTCATACCTTCTGGGATGAAGATGCAATAGCACATCTCATTATCATGTGAAGGGCTTTTCCCCCACTAAGACTTCACATTTCGCCATGTTTATTTAAAGAATTGATAAGCTTTGTTCAGCTGTATATAACTATGCCAAATCAATAAATTCTTATTTGCAAGGGACCAGAATTCTCATACCTCATTGAGTATTCCTCACACTTTATTGTGCAAGTGAATCTCTTGGGAATTATGTTAAATTATACATTGGCAATCGGCAATCAGTAGAACTAGAAGGCAGTGCTGAATTTCTCAATGACAATCAGGTGGTAGTGCATCATCCAAAATCCACTCTGAACTGGAAGTTCATACAGTGTCAACCCCAAATTCACATTGGACTCACATAAGAATATATTACAGATACCATTACCCAGATCTTAATCCCTTGCCAAAGAGATTTTGTTGGGTATGAGCAAGAAAAGAGATATCGGTATTTTTTAAATAGATGTCTGGTTATTTCTAATACACAGATTGGGTGAGAATACTAAAGTAAGGAATTGAAGAAGGAAAAGTCACCAGCGCCTGCTTTTGGTGAGATTGAAAAGAAACCAATAGAGATAACACTCTTCTGCCAATTCAGTATTTGTGAATGTAAAATCCAGTCTTGTTATAAACAGATACTTACACATACACACACTTCCCAAACTTTCTAAATTTTGATACACACAAAATAAGATTTTCTATTTTTCTTTCTTATAACATGCTTATTACCTTTACTTATTTTAAAAATGACCATAAGTTTTTGATTTAAAAAAGGTTGGAGTAAAACCCAACATTTTTTTTGAAAAGAAGTTGTCCTGAGATTAACCTGTAGATTTTTCTATAGTTCTCAATATTTAAAATCAAGTGAAAAATGATCAGATATCCATTAATGTTTTATTAAGTGTGTCATTTTTTTCACACTGACATGTAAGTAATCATATAACTGAACCAAGAACTTGTAATGGAAACTTAAGACTTTATCTGAATATTATGAGTCAGTAAGAAAACATATTAACTAAATTAATATTTTTAAGGGCCTTTACTATAAATAACATTCTGGATAGTTTTTACCTTTGACCTTTGCTTATATAACTTGGTTCAAATAAAACATCATGTTCTTTCACTAAGAATCATTCCAAAAATGATTATTTTAAAATTTCATGTTTTAAAAATAATTATATATATGGATATATATATATACATGATCTTTAAATACAGAACTTTAAGATAATTCAGAGGTTGTCCCTCTTCTTGCCAGATGAGAATTAGTCTAGCTTAAATTACCACTAGAGAAATTAATTCACAATCCTCCCACACAAAAATCAATTGAATTTATTCTCAAGAATAACTGTTTCTTTCTTTGCATTCCAAATACCTTTCATTTAACCCAATTTGGCCTTAACCAAAGAGGGAAAAAAAGAGTCTTCTAAGACTTAAAACTATTCACAAATACTAATAATGCTGTAAGAGTTTGGTCCATTGTAAAATAATTTCGCTCCCAAATGAAAAGTACATATTTAGGGCCTCTCTGGTGGTGCAGTGGGTTAAGCAACGCACCACAAAGCAGACCACAGCCACTGACACACAAGTTCGATCCCTGTTGCTGACTAGGCAGGGGACACACATGGCATAGTAGACCTCTCCTGCCTCGCCCACTGCTGCCCTCGGCATTGTGTTTAAGTCATTCTGCTTGTTCTGCTCCCACTCTGTCTGGTGAATCCTCTCACTTCCTGCCACTCTGACCTGTACCCCAGCTCTTACATGCATAAATAAATAAATATTTTTAAAAGGACATATTTATAGTTCAATTTGGTTGCCCAGGATCTATCTCCAAGTCTACATTTGTCTATTTCCTGTTATGATATATTATCTCCCCACTGTGAATAGTCAATATGAAACTCAATTACAGGTAATACTTTCTTCTAGACTTGGTTGGGAAAAAACCAACATATTGTGCAACAAACCTCTCCTGTCTTACCTGTTACTCCCCTTAGTAAATCTCCCTTGTTCTGCTCCCCACTCTGTCTCTGGTGAATCCTCTCACCTTCCCTCCCATACCACTGACCTACACCCCAGTTCTTCTAAGCAAATATAAATTTAAAAAATAAATTATTATTGTGGTCTGGGCTATTGTATGAGATTTCAAATACAACAATCTTCTATTTTTAATATTTTTAAAATAATGTGCTAAAAATACTAAGATATACCATTGCACCTGTCAGACCCTTCTTGAAATGGAGAATGTCCTTAATATCTGTGAATATTAGCTTTCTTCCTAAGCAATGAAATACTCGTGTCTTAAGCAGTAAAATTATTTTCTCTTCAAATATTTTATATATAGAAGAAAATAACTCATCAGAATGGTTTCCCAAAAATCTGTATGACTACAATAAAAAGTCTGGGAAACTATATAATCAGACCACTCCAAGATTCTCAGACATGCTCTTCTTAAAATGCACTGCCCAGAATGCAGAATATTTTGAGGCCATCCTAGGAGATTCTATATCTGTATATTAAGCAGCATTGTAAAATATGCTAAATATACACATACACACATGCACACACATGAATACATATATATAGTACACATATAAAACAATGAAATCCCTTAAAGCTGAGAAGAAACTTCTGTCCTTGTTTAAGTCCTTCATCTGTCCCTAAGCAAAGAAAAGATCATCATGTTTAAGTTTCCTGCACTTTTCTAATAAAAGAAATCAGAAAAGCAAACACTGTTCCAGTTTTTAATGACCTAGAGGACTGTAGTTTAGGGAATCTCGCAAGTTGTAGATTTTACCAGTAAATATGTTCTCTCTATCTAAGGATCTCATCCCTACCCTCAGGGTAAAGATGAGCTAAATACCTTGTCTCCCCATCTCTGTTTTTGATGCTTCAGATCACAAATGGCAGAATCAATTTTCCTGGACCACTCAATTATTCTTAACAATTTACAACCATGCAAATTCTCCATGCATATGGTATTAAATTGATTGTTTTTTCCTTTGGTAACTTGACTGATGCTGTTTTGATTACGCATCCAGCCCAAGAAGAACCCAGAAGAGCATAGGATGATTTTTCTCTGCACTCCAACAACAGCACTAATCAAATTTCTGAAATAATCATATATCCATATAGAGAGGTACATTAAAGACCTCAAAGTCTAAGGCATTAAATATGTATTAACTGCCTTTGAAATCTAGATAGAAAATGACAAAATAATATTTTCTTTTTGAAGATAAAGCATTAGAAAAACAGACTACTTAAAACATTTAACTAATAAGAATAAATACAAAAATGTTTATTATTAATAAATAATTCTAATTATGTTTCATTAGATAGAATATAAAGATATAGTTAGATTCAAGAGTTCTAATTTGTGCAAGCCTGTGGTTTCAACTAAGAGTATTTGCTCAAATGAGTAATTATGTAACTATTTGTTCAGTACCACCAATCCAACTTTATTTTAATATCTAATTATAAATTTTTAAATACATAAAGAACATTACAGGAAACACACTAGATAAATACAAACACACACACATATATCAATATATCACCAATAGAATTTACTCTGCTCTTATGATTTAATTACTGATCTATTTCCTTATCTATTCAATTTATATATAATTTGTAGATATTGAGGTGCGCACAAACACACACACATATAGAGATATATTTGCTCCCTAAATACCCATTAACTAGTAAATATAACCCTGATATGACTGCCCCAACAGCAACTGTGATCAATAGTCTCCTTACCTCCCAATAGCTTCCCCTGATGTGCCCCCTGGTTGAGACTCCCTACAAATATGAGCAAGCCCAGTTCTTTTGGCTTGAATTGATCATCTTGACCTTAGCACAACAACCTCAAAGCACTCTACTCATAGATCTTAAAAAGGTCATGGACTCCAGGTCCTATTACCCTCCGATTGTACTTTGCTTTGACCTCCTAAACTGGCTCTCATGGTGTGGCAGGTACTTTTAAATTTGGGAAGGACTGATTTAAACAAGTATGTTGACTTTTCAATTGCACTTTCTTTGGGCATGCTTTACTCTTTCCCAGGGGCAGGTAAAATGGCAAGATGAGTCTTCAAGGCAACATGTGACTGGTCTGCTCCTTCTTGCCCAACCCATCCCCAGATCAAATGCCACCTCTTCATTGATTTATTTTTTTTTAAAGATTTATTTATTTATGCATACAAGCACTGGGGCACAGGCCAGAGGTGTGGGGGGGTGAGAGGATTCACCACAGAGAGCGGGG
>JAGFMF010011573.1:4511261-4596093 GCA_019455555.1 Galemys pyrenaicus | reverse complement strand
CTGCCGCACCATGTGGGTCCCCCCCCTGGCCGGCAGCAGGGATCGAACTCGTGTTGCAGTGGCTGCGATTTGCTTCATAGTGCGTTGCTTAACCCACTGTGCCACCAGGGGAGGCCCTCTTCATTGATTTATTCTCCCATCTCAAAATGGTAATTTTTATCAATGGCTACCCATTATGTTCTCTTTCCTCAATAGTATTAACCCTGATTAACAGTCATTTACTTATTCCTTTGTTCCTATTATTTCTTTCTTCAATCGAATAAAAATTGCCTTAGACTAAAAAACTTTATTTATCATAAATACAACTTACCTCTATATCTGACTGTCATTTCCTTTCTCTACAACTAATTTCACTTGGTCACCATCCTGCCTCTCCTCATAAAGTATGTCTTCTCAACGCTAGCGATGAGTTAATGGTATGAGGACAACTGTATATCCACTTGTGAAAGAGGAAAACTGCAAACATCTTACAGCATACACAATAGATTAAAGACAAATACAAGACCTGAAACTATAAGTTCCTGGAGAAAATATAAGGCAAAAACTCCTTAACCGGGATCTTGTTAGTGGTGTATGTGTGTGTGTGTATGTGTGTGTACTGAACATAAGATCAAAAGCAAAGGCAATAGGCAACAAAAGCAAAAAACAAAAATAGCAAAAGTCAAACAAAAAAATTTTTTTAAAGATTTATTTATTTATGCATACAAGAACTGAGGTACAGGCCAGAGGTGTGTGTGTGTGGGGGGGGTGGTGAGAGGATTCATCAGAGATAGATCGGGGAGCAGAACAGGCAGATCAACAGAAGTACACTGCTGAGGGGAGCAGTGGGCACAGCAGGAGAGGTCTGCCATGCTATGTGGGTCCCCCCCTGGCAAGCAGCAGGGATCGAACTTGTGCTGCAGTGGCTGCGGTTTGCCTCTTAGTGCATTTCTTAACCCACTGCGCCACCAGGGAGGCCCAAAAAAGTTTTTTTGAAGTAAAACAAATTATCAACAAAATGAAAATGCAATCATGAAAAATGTAGAACATATTCGTAAGACTTACATATGAAGGTGGGTTAATATCTAAAATATACAAGGAACTTCAGATATTTTATAGTAAAAACAAAAAGGGAACATCAAAAAACCTAATTAAAAAAAGACAAAGGGTAGTAATAATTTTATGAAAGGAGACATCACTACTCATCAGGAAACCACAATGAAGTATAGTGTAGTGATGGTTTGGAAAATGAAAAAGAAAAAGAGAGAGAGGGTTAGATGGAGCTAGATTGAAACTTTTCTTAACTGGCACATAAAGAGGTGGGTGAAAGAGATGACAGTTCTAAAAGTTGAAGGAAGGCAAGATGACTGCGCGAGTCCACAATAAGTCATGAAGTGATGGATTCTGTTATGTCTGTCTCTGCCCATCACTTTATACAGGCAATTTACAAGTTATTTACAGGTAGAAAATTAAAGCTTTTAATACCTTTTGTTATTGAAAAATACAGGTATGGGACTTGAATGAAAATTTTCTAGTACCTGTTTTTTCAATTTAAGTATATGTTTTAACCCCATAATTTAAAATCTAATTTACATGTAAAAAAATGCAGATTTATACTTATGCTATAATGCACATGGATGCATTATAAATACATTACATTCACCCGTGAAATAAGTTTATTCTAAGGTGATATAAATTAAAAGTTTATTCTGTAGAGGAGAAAATGGTGTGGACTGTAACAAAACACAAAGACTACATTAAAAAAAAAAAATTGAGAACATGTTCTCCTCGATATAGCATTAAAACAACTACTTCTCTCCAAAAATTCAAAAACAAAATAAACATAAAATATTTTATACTGAAAATGTTTTACTCTAACGAGGGGACACTCAATGGTTGATTACAATATACTTGACACTTTTGCGTCACCATGCTTTGTAAAACTAAAAAAAAGAGTTTGCTATAATCGTGGCTTTAACTAGTCCCTCTTAATATGTGAGTATAGTTTCAAAATAAACTTTGCAACTGTGGATGAGAAAATAAAATATCATATTATTGTGTGAACAATGAAACCACACCTGTTTGAAAAGAGAGGGATGTAATTGTACTTTAGAGTGTGAAACTGAGTCTTTATATATTAGCAAACATTTTCTTGTGAAATTCAATAGTCTTTTCTCTAATGACTTCAAAATGGAATGTTATTTAAATGGTTTCAGTGTAGTCTGAATTTCACACCTGCAGTATAATGTATGCATTCAAATATAAATACATTTTTCATAATTACTCCATCAGTCATTTGATGATTTAAAATCTTATTTTAAATGTGTGTATCACAGTTCCCAAAATAAGAAGACTTTCTACTGATGTCTCACATTAAAATTTCCTCTAATTATTACTTTTGACATCGAAATATTATTGACTTAGTGACTCCACTCTAATTATATTTGCTTCATTCTCTAGTTGACCTTTACTAAAAGTTTAATAAAAGTAAATTTTAATATAAAGGGTATTTTCTCATACTTGGCTCCAATTTTTCAATTTAGCTGGACATATATTTTAACTGTATTAATCTGTGAACAAAGAGAAAATATTGTATCATTAACTTAAAATTGAATTAGAACACTCTATGTATGTGATGAAATAAAATATACTTATATTTTGTTAACTATAAAATAAATTTTAAAATCAATAACATCCAAGCAGTGTTTTTGCTAGAAATAATTTTATCATTTGTATTTTGTACATCACAGGGTAATCACTTGATCATAAATACCATCATCCATGTACTAAAACAAATGATTTTTATCAAAGGGTCTGGATTTGGGAATGGATATTTAAAAAATTTTTTTTTAAATTCTTTAAACCTGCACTTAGTGTTTGATTCACTGTTTTTTACTGTATAAAGTATTTTATATCATAATGGAGATATATACATAAATTGAATATAATATTTTATCATAATTATTATTTAACCATAAGCAAGAAATAAATATATCTCCTTTTTCATGTCATTGATTTGGTTGGTTTATGTAAAAGGGTAACATAGGCAACATGGTAAGGATAATAAGTTAGTCAAGTTAAATATTTAATAGTTCCTGACATTTAGTGAAATTCAAAAAATATGGCTAATATTTTTAATATTATACCTCTCAAATCAAAAAAAATTAAGTTGATAGAACTATCTCATACCATGTTGTTTGTAGTTATTTTCCATAAACATCATGTAACAACTTTTTGTCTTATACTTAGCAAGGGAGCAAAGTTTAAATTGTTTATTGATCATGTTATTAGAAGATGTGCATTTGAGATGGTCTTAATATTATTATCTAAGAAAGCATGTTAGTAATTTATAAAGTTCCATATTATCTTCAAAAACATTCAGTTTTCACTGTGCTTCATTACTGATCACACTTTGGAAACCAGGAAATAAAAATGAGGGAATGTGCTTAGATGGAGTCATACACACACAGATGTACTGAATTCTGACATCACTATAAATATATTTATATAGAGAGATACATATAAAGATATTATGTATACACATATAAAATTTTCATAAATTGTAACTTTTGCAAAGTTTCTGAAATAACAGGCAAAATGTTATCCTTTGATGTATTAGTTTTAAAGTTTTCTTTGTTTAAGTTATAGAGGAAACATTTGACTATAGAGGTGAACTGTGGGTGCTTCGGTGGTAAGTGTGGTCTAGAGACCTGAAGGGGAGAGATCCTATATCACTAAAAGACAAATAATGATGTAAATCAATGCTACTGCAATAAAAAATAACAATAAAAGACACATTTAACTATAAAAGATTAACATAGATTGAGGGCCTCCCTGGTGGTGCAGTGGGTTAAGCAATGCACTATGAAGCAAACCACAACCACTACAGCACCAGTTTGATCCCTGCCTGGGGGCGGAACCCACATGGTACAGCAGACCTCTACTGCTGTGCCCACTGCTCCCCTCAGTAGTGTGTTTCGGTCCGCCTGCCTGTTCTGCTCCCCACTCTGTCTCTGGTGAATCCTCTCACTCTCCACACCTCTGGCCTGTACCCCAGTTCTTGTATGCATAAATTAATATTTTTTAAAATATTTAAAAAAAGAAAGAAATGAAATAGAAGTTATAAAATCAATCCAAAAGATCAACAAAACCAAAACTTGGTTCTTCTTAAAAATAAATAAAATAGACAATCCTCTAGCCAGGCTTTGAAAGCAAAAATGGGAGAAAGCACAAATAAATAGGATCATAAATGGAAGAGGAAAAATTACAACTGATTCAGCAGAATTCAAAAGAATTATCAGAGATTACTATGAACAGTTACATGCAAACAAGTTGAATAATCTAGAAGAGATGAACAAATTCCTAGAACTATACAATCATCCAAAGCTAGATAAAGAAGAAATAGAACACCTAAACAGACCAATTACAAGCAGTGAAATTGAAACATTAACCAAAACAAAGACACCCTACTGATTGGGATAAAATTTTTGCATACAATATACTAATAAGGGACTGATTTCAAAGATCTACAAAGAATTCATAGGACTTAAAAAAAAACAAAATAAACAATCCATCAAAAAATGGGCAGAAGAGCTAAAAATATTCTTCTCCAAGAGGAAATGCAAATAGACAACATGTATATCCTGGTAGTCTTAGACGCATCAGCATGTCCATGGGGACACGCCAAGATATGACTCACAAAGCAGGTTGGCAAGGCAAGACACTGCTGTTCACTGAGCAGCCCTCTTGCTATTTATTAGCAGTAATATACAAGCATTTTTATGTGACAATGGTGGGAGAAGCAGGGCTCAGTGGAAACAAAGGATAGTCAACTCTGAGGGAAACAGTATCCAAGGGAGACAATAGGTGATCAACTTTAATGGAAGACATGTGGGAACATGTCAACCACTTATCTTAGGAGAACTTTCCATGCAGGTGCTTGGTATAATTTTGAGCTACTCCCAGATCATCTTGAACTCTGAGCACACTATCAGTCATGCGCCACCTAGGCTACCTAGGAGATCCAGGTGTGGGCCATTGCCCTGAGTCAGTCATGCGGGAATGACTGGTCTGAATCTTTCACACACATATAGGTGTTCAGAGAATCCTAGCACAGAGTCCTTAGGTGGGAGAGAGGCCAGAGTATATGAAAATATGTTCAACATCATTTGTAATCAGGGAAATGCAAATCAAAACCACAATGAGATACCACCTAAACCCAGTGAGAATGGCACATGTCAAAAAAACAAAACAAAATAAAAAATAAAAAAAAACAGGAAACAAACGTTGGTGAGGACAAGGTGAAAAAGGAACTCTCTTACGCTGCTGGTGGGAATACAAACTGGTCCTACCACTATGGAAAGCTGTGTAGAGTTTTCTCAAACTACAAAAAATAGAGCTTCCATATAACCCAGCAATTCTGCTCCTAGGAATCTACCCAAAGGACATAAAAACATTAATTCAAAAAGATACCTGCACCCCTAAGATTATTGCAGCACTATTTACAATAGGTAAGATATATAAACAACCCAAGTGCCCCCAACTAGATGACTGGATCAAGAAGATATGGCATATATACACAATGGAATACTATACAGCAATCAAAAAAGATGAACTCATGATATTTGCACAACATGTATGAAATTGGAAGGGATTGTGCTCAGTGAAATAAGACAGAAAGAAAAATAAAAATATCAGATGATTTCACTTACTGGAGGAATGTAGGGGAACCAAATAAGAGCTCAAGGAAAAATAATTATAATAAATTCTAAAAAATTAACAGGCAACTAGTAATCAGAGACATTCTGTAAGGAAGGGAGAGGGATCAAAACAGGGGAGGGAGTAACACAAGGAACTATGGCAATGATGGTGAATTGGTGGTAGGAATTTTACAGAGACTATACCTGAAAGGAAAAACCATACGTTGTACAAAAACAAAGAATTATGTAAAATATATATATAATTTTAAAAAGAATTTAATAAGCAATAAATATGTATTATAAGCATAAAAATAAAGTTAAAAATAAGTATAAAATATAAATAAATGCATATATGTTTAAGAATGATAATGAGCAAAAAATGAAAGCATTATAGAAGTATTTTGCATATTGTAGCTTATGGCATTTACAATGAATTTAATATTGGTTCATTAGTAAGACTTGAGAGATTTAAATTATTTTCATATTATTAAGATCCTTCTTCCTTTCCCTCCCCTCTCTTCCCTTTCCCTCCCATCCCTTCTCTCCTCTCCTTTCTCTTTCTTTTCTTTAAAAACGAGAAAAATACCTGTATCTCTGCTATAAGAATTTTAATAAATTGTGAACAAATAGAATATT
The DNA here is from genome assembly GCA_019455555.1 of Galemys pyrenaicus. NCBI lineage: Eukaryota > Metazoa > Chordata > Mammalia > Eulipotyphla > Talpidae > Galemys > Galemys pyrenaicus. The sequence continues at coordinate 4,589,779 of JAGFMF010011573.1, read as the reverse complement.
ATTTTTCCTTATCATTGTGAAGCAATTATAAAATCACAGAAAATGTAAGAAATATTAGATAACAAGTATATCCTTCATCTGATTTTCCTTCATTAGTTATAACTTAGATATAGTACAACATAAAAAATTGCACCAGAAAACTTGCATTGGTACAATGTATATGTAGTTCGATGACTTTGGAGGAATATCGATCTTATTGCTGGAAGTTTTGCCTCTTTGCTTGGAACAAATGGTGTATTAATTGAGCTTCTCATAGAACAATAAAACAGATATTTGACTGCTTCTGTAGTTCATTGTTTTTTTTTTTTCTTTTAATTAAGGTAGCACTGGTTTAACAACACTCTATATGATTCTGAGATTGACAACTTTTCATACGTGTGTCATCACATCATACATGATCCTGTGTTATCTTGTGCTAAACTTTCCTTCCCAGACTACTATAAGCATCTAATATCAGTTTCACATGATAGTTTCTGATGCCTTAAGTTTTGTGCTTGGTACCATCTGTGACAATGTAATGATTTCTCAGAGCTCTAATAAAGCTCAAATTACTAAGAAGACAGCAAAGGACAAGAGCACACTATCTTATTGAGTTTGGTCTTTCTCCTTTAAGAGGAAGTCATGAAAAAGAGTAAACTCAGAAAAATACACCACAGTAAAGAATGTTAAATTTCAATGAATTGTAGGAATATCCATATCTGTCTTTTACCTTATCTAAATCTCCAGCATATAAGTATATAGAGATACATATGTATATGTACAAATGTGTCTTCCCAATTATGTTTTATATTAATAAATCAAATGGATAAATGAATAAAATCTCCAACATAAATTCTAAATAACTAAGGAAAAATTTGAAATCAAACCCTGAGATGTCTTCATAGCAAAGTATAGTTCTTTAATTAACATCAAAATTAATATTTTAAGAAATAGTATAAATTGTATCAATATATAAAGTATAGTATAATATAAACAATATTTAATTATACAAATATTATAACTATACTGCACACCCAAAGTTATCATCATGCTTAAAGACATAATAGTTTAATATCACTAGATTCAAAAAACTAAAATAATGTCAATTATACTAATGAGGATTTCTCAGATCAAGAATTCTAATTCATTGCTGGTAGGAATGTAGAATGGTATAGCTATTCTGTAAGGTAATTTGATAATTTTTTACAAAATTAAATATATTCTTATCACATAATCCAAAAATCTCATCCATTGTTATTTACCCAGATTAAGTGAAAACAGAAAAACTTGCACATGTTACTAGCAGGTACCTCTCTTTCTCTCCTTTTCCTAAAACATAAGCCCTTTTAAAGTGTTTTTTTTAAAAAATGCTGTATGGAGTTTTTATAGAAGCTTTATACATGGTTACCAAAATGTTTAAGGAATCAAGATGTCTTTCAGTTTATTAAAGGATAAACAAACTCAGATAATGGACTATTATTCAGTGTAGTATACTCAGATAATGGACTATTATTCAGTGGTGAAAAGAAATGCTCTGTCAAGCTATTAAACAGCATAGAGGACACATAAATGTATACTACTAAGTGAAAGCAGCCATCTGACAGACCTGCATTCCATATGATTCAAATTATATGACATTCTGCAAAAAGCAATACGATGGAGGCTGTAACAAAAGTCTGGTTGCTAGGGATTACATAAGAGGAAGACATGATATAATATGTAGAGCACAATGATTGCTAAGGACTGAAAATTTTGCATGAGACTAAGAGTGGATACCTATCAGGACACATTTGTCAAAATCCGTGGAATACACAACAGCAAGAGTGAATCTGCCTAACTATAGACTTTGAGTGATAATGATGTCTCAATGTAGGCTCATCAATTATAAATACATACCATTCTGGTACAGGATATCAGTAATTGTAGAGGTTGAATTTTATGGGGACCTGGAATAGATGGGAAATCTCTGTACTTTTTGCTCAGACTTGCTTTGAGCCTAAAACTACTCTTAAAAATTTTATTAAATTAAGGGTATTGGCTTCATTAATCATATTAGAATTACTCTCTATAAAAAAGTCACCCTTGAAAGGTTATATATTGTATGATTACATTTATATGACATTCCTATTAAGAAAAAAATTATGGAGATTAATATAGATCATTGTTAGGAGTGATGGTGGAAAAGAAGAGGGTGAGATGTGACTACAAATAGCTTGCCTAACGTGGATCTTTATGATGGAATGCTGTGTTTTCATTGTTATAGTGTTACATGAATCTACAGGAAATGGAATGACACAACTACAAATGCACATTGTATTATGTTAATTTTCTTCTTCTGATATAGTAGTATGGCTATTTATACTATATGAATTTTGGAGGAAAATTTGGTAAAGGGTACATGGGGCTCTCTGTACTTTTTGCAATTTTTGTTAATTACAAAATTCAAAAGAAAATTAGAAACAATCAGTTTCTGATAATGCATCTTTAGTCTGGGGCTGAACTGTAACTTTTTAAAAGTCTTTTTAAAGGCTTACTGTGTATAGGTATGTTGGGGGGACCCCATGACTAAAACAAGTTCAATGACTCCTTGGAGGACTCAATTCAGGATAGAATAGTATTTAGGACTATCCCTTATTATCCTTACAGGATACAAAGAACAATTAATAGAGAAATGCCTAATAGGGTAAGGTCTGGTGAAAGCAAGAGCTCCCTCAAGGGTTTACACCCAGTGGAATCACAATAGGACATGTCGGATTCCCCCAGCAAGAAGCAATGGCAGCATATCTGAAATCTTTGAGTTTAGACTGCTGTGTAAACTCTTTCCTAAAAACAGGGTTATGAATGTTATAGAATGAAGCAAATAATTAAATACATTGACAGTATGAGAAACCAATGCTCATGTTATGAGGAAAGAGTGATACAAATGTGGAATGGAGGGAAGTAAAATGAGGGTGAACTTTGTGGTGCTGATTTTGGATCAAAAATGTCAGCATAAATTTATGAGTGTAGTAACAGCTGTCTATTTATCGTCTACCTACCTCCTTAACCTGTGTATCTATAGTTTTCTTTAAAATAATTCAAGTACAAGATCAATCCAATAGGAATGGCTAGCATAGTTTGCCTTTCAAAATCCATTCCCACTTGTAAAGGAATAAGGAATTTGGAGAAATTTGGAGGGCAAAAAAGGTCCAAAATAAACCTTAAAATTCTTTCTTTCTTCATTCATTCATAGTCTGGGATGCAGGCCAGAGGTAATGGGGGGTGAAAGGATTCATCTGAGACAAAGTGGGGATAATAACAGGTGGATATACTGAAATTTACTGCTAAGGGGAATAGCGGGTGAGACAAGAGAGGGCTGCTGTGTTATCTGTGGGTTAGCTCCCTGGCCAAAGATCAAACTCAGGCTACCACAATGGTGAGAGCACTGAGACTTAACCCCTAGGCCACCAGGGAGGCCCTGGGAGACCCCCTAGAATGATTTTTTTAATACCAGAAAGTAAAGCATTGAAAAGAAGTCAGTATTAAATTACTCCCACTGGACAATTTTGGGATAATTTCAGCATGCAACTATATAATAAAAGCAATTGATTAGTATTATTAGTATAACAATTGATTGTACTATATATATATATATATATATATCTTAGTCCACTGTGTCACAGTGTTTATTAATAAGTAAATAACTAAGAAATAAATGCAGGTGTGAGAATATTTTAAAATCTGAGTTTTTAAATAATAGCTTTAAAAATGTTTGTGCATTCTTAATTGAAACAAGAATTATCTTTGAATCTTAAAACGACCAGTTAAAATGTGATGAAAACAGTGCATTTACATTGTCTCAAAACTTGTAAGCACACAATTAATACTGATCTAAGAGATGCCATCTTAATTGAATATGTCATGTTAATACACAAAAAAATAAAACTTATTAACATTATGTCCCCACTAATATGTTCTCCTCAAAAGGTATTACTTATCTAGAATTTTTTAAAAACTGCATAGTCAAATCTAATCAGGACAAAAATCACATACTCTTCTAAAAAAGTTAATGCAATTGAGACATAAAGACAAGCTGAAGCATGAGTCCCAGGCAAAGACGGCTAATAAATAAAATACATTATCCTACATTGGAATCTAGAATGAAAAATATTCTTCAAATGGTACTATCAAGACAAATGTGAAAATTAGAGCATGGACAGTGTACAGGACATAATCATTATAGCATGTTGAATTTTCTGAAAATGCAATTGTACTGTGTACATGTTACAGAATACCCCTGTTTTCAGGCTATATACACTGAACTATGAGGGGATAATGGATCATGATGTCTGCAACTTAATCTCAAATGGTTCAAAGGGGAGAGAGAGAGATGGAGGGAGAAAGAGAGAGGATGTAGTAAAGGTGACTAAATGACAAAAAATAATGAATATATGAAAAGGTATAGAGATGTTCCATCAACTATTCTTTCACCATCTATATAAGTTTGAGGAATCTTTCATTAACAAGTTTTAATAAAAGTAATTAAGACATATTTCCCACATGTGTAGTAAATTAATTGATCAAAATAAAGCTATTAATTGGATCTGATATTAAACTGAATATATTGAATGAGACTACATCACAGAAGTAAAAGAAAACCTATATGGAATTTTCTATTATTTAAAAATTATATAAATTAAATTAGCAAGCAAAAATGTTTTGTTAACTGCCTAACACAGTTGCTTGTAAAATATGATACTATTGACTGATTAAGCTATAGCTCTCTCTTGAGTTACCTGTTGATTTCATCAGCAACTTTTGCTTTTATAAGCAAAGTTGGCTGTGATTATAAAAAAGCCTTATGAGTTTAAGGTTTATGTCATAAGAAGTCTTAAGAAGGCATCCTTGAGAAGCTAAGCTTTAAATCATTCTCTTGGCATCCAGCGTACTTAATACCAGATGAAGGCTAACATCTAGTCATATACAGAAGACATCCACAGACAAAATATTGTTCCATTCCTCATTAGTAAATTTAAATTTCTTTCCATTAAGTTCCATGTGGAGCATTTGTAATTGAAATTAGTGCACTTTTTTTGTATGAGTATCTGTGCTATTTTATTTTTATTTTTTTCCTTTTTTATATAATATTTGATGTAATCCCTATGGATTCCCCATCACCATTTCACCAGTGCACCATCACCTCAGTCCCTTGTCCCCTTAACCTTCTCCTCTCCCCTACCCACCAAGTGTCCCCAATTTGTCCTTGTCTTTTTGTTTTTGTTGTGTCTTTATTATTATTATTATTTTTATTATTATTATTTTCCTTGATCCTTATTTGGTACCCTTATATTCCTCCTGGGGGGCAACCACCAGGTATTTTCCTTTGCCTTCTGACTTATTTCACTGAGCATAAACCTTCCAGCTCCATCCATGTTCCTATAAATGACTCTAGTTATCTTTTTTGATTGGTGAATAGTATTCCATCATGTACATGTACCACATATTCCTGATCTCCTTAGGCTAATACAGAGAATGTCAGAAGTCAGCTTTATCAGAAAGAGGGACGGTGGGAGGGAGAAGAAGATTGAGATGGGGTGGGGGGGGAATAGGTATAGGTATATAGAAAAAAAAATTACACCTATCTTTTTCTACATGTTAAAATGTTTCAAATGTTAAAATGTTTTTAATGTCAAAAGTCAGTGCTCCTTAAAAAGATTAAAATCTTAGGCCATTTCTCCATACAGAATAAAAAGCAGAGACAATAAGTGCACAAGACAAGGCGCAGTGATTAGAACATTTAACATAATTCTTCCAGGCTTCACCTAACAATATCTCAACTTGAAACAATTTAACATGTAGAAAAAGATAGGTGTAATTTTTTTTCTATGTACCTGAACAATAAATGTATATGCCCTCCACAAAATCCATGGTCATTTCAAGTAGCTGTTCAAAAAGATATACAGAGTTAACATAAGATAGCAATATCCTTAGTCTGCTAACAGTTCTCAGCAATATATTGTAAAAATAGGCTTTGTTCTACTTTGGGTTTAAAACTCACTAACACTAAATTTTAATAAGTTTAATCAAACACAGAACAAAAGCTTATAATTTTCTTGTGCAATAATTCATTTGAAGAAATCAGTGCCTAGAAAATAGATCAAATTATATAATTTTATACAAAAAGTATTAAGTCATTACTTCCCTTTGGAATTTTATCTTAACTTATAAAGAGATTTTTATTTAAGGGGAAAAAATTAGAATTATTATAAAGTCTTGTCCTAAATTTTAACACAAGTAAATAAATGTTCTACAAGAGAATTTTAACCAGTAATATAAAAATGATTATGAGTATCACAGACAAACCAAAAACACAACTAAAGTGTAATGGGGAGAAATCAGGTGAAGGAGGGGGGGTGAGGAGTGGATCCTGGGGGAGGGGGAGGGTAAGGGGAAATAGTGAAAGAATTCACCAGAGACCTAGAAGAAAGCAGAAAGGATAGATTTATTGAAATATTCTGCAAGGGAGCTGGGAGTGAGATGGGAGGGATCTCTGTGGGAAGAAGTTGAGGCTCTCTACTCTGTTTTTGTAGATTTTCTATGGGATTCCAGTTATGACAGAGAACATGTCCTTGCCAGTTTCTGTATTTCTGGACTGGGGCTGCTCTTCTAGTCTTGGTGATGTATCTTATGGCAAGATTCCCAAGGCAACTGTATCCATGCAAGCCTTGCAAATTTGCCTCTGTGCAAGGAGGAAGAAGGGGGCTTAGTTTTTAATCCTGTTAAATGATTTCCCTAAAACAACTTAGTATCTTTCTGTTATAACTTAAACTAACTGAGTTTCTTTTCAGAAAAAAATACGACTGAGAATCCAGGTGTTCCTTCAATACTTATGTGTGGCTTTAATTATATACTTATATGACTTATATTAAGATATCAGAAGACCAGGTGAATAAAATGTTGTATTGTTTCATTTTTATGGTTTATCTCTAAGCCTCCAGCATTTATCAACAAAATGTCTTCCTATCAATTTTCCAAAATGAGATGAGGCAAAGGATCACAAATAAATATATACACAAACTAACTTAGATTTATTTCCATTCACAGGTTAATTTTTTAATTTTTTTCTATAAATAATAAAATTACTTTATGACTAATGGGTTTAAAAAAGTAGTTGGACACCGTTAGTTGACAGATATTATATTAAATCTATATTAAAAACTTACAAATCAAATCCTTTATATCTATTTGTAATACTTTATATAGAACAGGGAATATAGTGCATAGTGTTACCATATTCTAGAGTATATTTTTGGAAATGAAATTTTTTTTAATATTGATTTTATTCATTTATGCATATAAGAACTGGGGTGTATACCAGAGGTGCAAGAAGTGGCGGGGTAGTGAGAATTCACCAGAGACAGAGTGGGGAGCAGAACAGGCAGATTGGTGAAACACAGTACTGAGGGGAGCAGCAGTCAAGAAGGGGAGGCTACACCATGTGCATTAATGCTCACTGGCCTGGGATTGAACTCATGTTGCAGTGGTCACCAATAGCATTATAGTTCTGAGACTTAACTGTTTTTGCCACCAGGAAGTTTCTGGATAGGAAAGAATTTAAAGCAAAGCACACAGATGTGCAGTTTGCATAGGCAGTGATAACCTGAATACCACTTTGTTTAAAGAGAGCTAGATTTGCAATATTTGGATCCTAGTCAAATTGAACTATATTATTAATTTGATAGTGCAATTCATAATTATAATGGTACTTGTAAAGAGTTAGGCTTTCAAAGCAGAATAATATGTATATCTGCATTTTTTTGAAAACTGGTATCTTCATGTTAAAAAATATAGCATTTGAATCTTCTAAATCTGAATATCATGAAGAATATTCCCCAAAGTGAATACTGAGTTTAGATAAGTAATTTTTTAAAAATTGCAAATACTGTGCTATCTATAAGTCTTCCCATGAGATAAAGAGAGGGTTTTAGGACAAGGTTATGGGATCAAGCAAAAAAAAAATGAAAATAAGTATAATTATTGTTATAATAATGTGAGATTTGCCTACATTTCTTAGTGTTAAGGAGGAGGGACTAGTGATTTCTAATTAGAATAACCCTAAATTACAAAGAGATTGAAATAAAATGTATTTTTATTTTATAAAAATTTTATAAAAATAAATGTAGGAACATATGTTTGCTAATTTTTATAAACAAATGATAAGAGCCCTATCTTTGTCATCTATCTTTATAATCTGAAAATTCTAGGTGAATCATAAAGGGCAATATGTCTGTGTATTTATGCATGTATCAATCTAAATTTTAGCTAAGTTTCTAATTTTTTGAGACATTTCAGTGTCTGAAATTTATACTTATACCTAAGGAAACTGCTTGGTTTCGAGAAATTCTTATAACCAGGTTTTTATATCTAAGATTATAAATACATTTTGCCACAACTGAGACTATTTTGCCACAACTGATAGTGCTTACTAAAAACAAGCAAACTAACAAAAAATCCTATGTCTTTCCCTAGCATCAATTCTTTGTAACAGGAAAACATTATGATAAACATCATACACAGTCAGACCCTCCCTCTTAGTTTAGTTATATGACTAATACTATAATTGTTAGATATGTCAAGATACACAGAACAATGGAACAGACTACAGAGTTCTGAAATAAGAATTTTCATGAACTAATATTTGACAAGGAACTCAAGAGTGTTGAATGGGAAAAGGATTGTCTCTTAAACAAATGGTGTTAAAATGATTGGACAGTCACATACAAAAAAAAAAATGAATTTGGATCCCAGTCTTACATTACTCATAAAAATTACTTCTGACCTGTTTAAAAACTCTTAAATATAAGACATGATGTCATAAAACTCTTCAAAAAATATAGGAATTAAGCTGTTTGACATTCATTTAGCAATGATCTTTTATACTATGACACCATGCAATGAAACACATGCAATGAAAGCAAAAATGACCATGTGGAACTACATCAAAATAAATAAATTCTGCACAGGAAGGAAATAATTCACAAATAAAAAGGAAATCCCATAGAATGCTAGAAAATATTTGCAAACCATATATCAGACAAAGGAGTAATATCCTAAATATGTAACAAACTCATTAAATTCACTAACAAAAAATATCCAATCAATAGTTGGGCACAGGTTATATTTTTGATGATGATTATTTTCCATGAGAATATCCTTATTCTTGTCACATTTTTAAGTAATATTATAAAGTCTTACCCTGAACAAATGTTTTCTGTAATAATTTATGTGAAATATTTTATTTCTTGATTAATAGAATTACATGTTTCTAAATTAACTAGACTCTAATTAACTAAGTGCCATTTCAAATAGTTTGTGTTCTTTCTAATATAATCCTGCTGCTTTGGTACCTAGGTATGTCATTCACAGTGCTTCCTCAATTTTTATAACCATTACTTAGTTATGTTAAGGTTATTTCAAATTTGAACAGGCCTTTTAAGAACTTATATGGTTACACATTAAAATCAAAGCATTTCCTTTGTTTTCTGACAAATTCTGATTTTATTAGGTAATAGATTATTTTTTTTCATTTCAAGTGAATTTCAGCTGATATCTATCTTGTTCCTTTTTCTGTTTTAAATCTTGGTTCCTAGGAAAGCAAAGAATAATGGCAATAGCTAAGAAATTAAAGGTTTGTATTCAGATTCAAATGTCAATTTCATTCTAAGAGTTCAGAAAGATGCAGCTGTTTCAAGAGATAAGGAATTAAATGATACCTCATTCCAGCTATTAAACTATGATTAAAATTTATAAATCTAAATCCTCCTATCTAATGTCAAAAACTTAAAACAGTAAATATAATTCTTAAAACTTATAAGAACAGTACAAATATACATTTGACATTTTCTGTGATGCATTTCAGTGCACAAAGTTTAGTCTAAGTTGTAATCTACAATATATTCCAACCATTTTTCAAAATTTTTGATCAGCAGGATTTTAAAAAATGTGAATAAAAGCTTCCTTTATATCAAGTAAAATCAGAGCTGTGTTATTATTGGGAGTCAATGTTCCTATTACAATTTGTTTTCTTTATAACAGTCCAACCCATAGAAGCCTCTAGAAGATATCATTGGTGAGACATGTAATAGCTGGGCTGGATGCGCTGTTAACATCATAACCCTAATGCAGCAATAACTGACTATAATTAAGAAGTAAGCCTTAGATACAAACACAAAGGTCCCTACCCAGACAACTTTAGAATGCATTGAATATTGAATACATACAAAAATAAGTTAAGGAACAAACGGAACTTACGTTGCTTCAGACCCAGTACACAGAACTAGGACAAGACTAACTCTAATCCCAAACATCTTCTTTGTGACTAGCACTCCAGTCTTGAACACAATTAGATTGAGCTGGTTCAATTGTTGGGAGAGTTTATGGGCTGCTCTGGTTTAACTGTTGGGAGAGTTTGTGGACTGTGTCTTTGGTGATGTTGAAACAGACAATAATTAGAAGTATATGGAGAGATAAATTGAGCAGCCAAATTGAGTAAAAGCAGAGAAAATAACTTGTCAAATCCTTCTCAGCAAGAATGTTATAATGTCTTGTATATGAAGCTACTACTTTTCAAGAGTACACATGGCTATACTCATGAATTAGCATGACATTTACAGGAGTTGTACATAGTGATGAAGGAAGAATTTGTTATGTCAATTTGAATCACTTCTGCTTGTATAAATGGAGGATTAGATATATGATGTATGAAGAAATAATAGTTTTCTGTATTGACAACCTAATGGGATACTGGATATTTTTTATACATTTACTAACATTTATTTAATGTACCCATAAAATTAAAATTAAAATTGTATTTAAATAATTTAATTCAAATTGGAATGTTTACTCATTTTTGTTTTGTGCTTTTAGTATGTAATACCAATATACAATAGGTATTTTAAAATACTTAAAACTAGCCTTTGACATATATATAATTTCATTTTCCAATGTTTTCAACTGACTGTAGTTAATAATACTCTATTGGCTATTTGAAATTTGTTAAAATGTTGGTGTTCTAATGATAGGTTCTGAGAATAATCATGTTAAGTGAAGTGACAGTTATCAATATGAGTGTGATTAACCAGGAGACATGAAGTCCAAAGGGCAAATAAAACAGACATTAAATTTAACAACATGGAGATCATTGCTGGTATTTAATAAGAACACTTTTGGTGTAGTTGGGGTTACTGGTGATAGGGTGGACTTAGAATCAGTGAGTTTGGTTGAGTTTTGTTTCAAAGGCAAGTGAGTAAAAGGGACAGTGGCTTGCTAAGTAATAGGGGTAAAATAAAAAAATTGGCATTGTTTATGCAAATGAAAATGATATAGTAGAGCATAAGTGGAGACTGTAGAAAATAAAAAAATATAATTTTTTTTTGTAATGTTCTGGGTTGCAAGTAGAATGATCTTATTTTAGAGGTGTAGGGATATAGTTAATCCAGGAAAAAAAAAGTAGCAAAAATGAGTATGTATACATGACAGTTATTGGATGGGTTGATATCCACTGTCCATTATAAACATAAATATCAATTTTGCTGGTAAATATGCCTGCTGCTAATTTCACCACTTTTAAGATAGCCCAATTTCCCAAATTATTCCTCAAAAACATAAAAAACACTGAAGAATGAAAAGAATTATACATAAGATATCTCTGTATTTTGAATACTTGATATTTCCCACTCCTTTTGTGTATCTCCCTCTTTATTCCCCTCCAACTTCCCTCACTCTAGCTATTTGCTTTGCTTAGCAGGTCTCTATCACCTCATTTTTCCTGTAACCAACACCTCCATCACATGGCAGGATACTTTCCTCCTAAATGTAAACATCAGGATATAGCTAAGTATAAGGTACATAGCTATGCAGTTTAGAAACCTAATAAGTCTTCCATTTTGTAATTAAAAATTATATATCCTAGTATTCAAATATATAGCCGGTTTCTTTATAAACAGTATCTTCCTAGTAATGGAAATGAAAAAACTACTCTGGCACCAACATTAGCTGTTCCACTTTCTTCTTCTAGAAAGTAATGATTGCAGCAGCCATGATCATGAAGCATTCTAGCAGGACCCCACAGGTTGAATAAAAAAGCCCTTGCAGGTGTGTAATCAGCAATTTGCTTCTATGCTTCACTATCTCAGTGGGAAGATTATCAAGTGAGTGGATTTGTCATTAATCACACTGGTGCAGAGGTGCTGACTCTGAGTTTAATGTACACATTTATCCAACTTGACATTTAATTTCAAATAAAATAAGAAATTAAGATTCTTTAAGAATATTTTATCTTGCATTCTTTTAAAAATGAAGTCACTATCCCATTGAATGAGTTTAAATTAGGAGCAAGTTTTCTAGACTTTAATAATTATCTCCTAACTATAGTTCAAAATTTATTTTATTTGACTGACTAGGAAATAGGTAGTTCCTCTCAATGAGATAAGAATTTGGAAGAACTTTTTTAATAATAATATGCACTCATTTACAAAATTATATTTTGGCAATTAATAAATATATTTTACCTTATAGATAATAACAAATCTTAGAGAGCTAATTTATTTCATATACTTAAAATTTGGTTATGTTAAAATTCTTATCCTATGGGCCCTCCCCTGGTGGCGCAGTGGGTTAAGCAACGCACTATGAAGCAAACCGCAGTCACTGCAGCACGAGTTCGATCCCTGCCGCCGCCATAGAGGTGACCCACATGGTGTGGCAGATCTCTCCTGCCTTGCCCGCTGCTACCCTCAGCAGTGTATTTCAGTCTGTTCTGTTCAGTGTATATCTCTGCCTGTTCTGCTCCCCACTCTGTCTCGTGGACCCTCGCACTTCTGGTCTGTACCCCAGTTCTCATATCAATAAAAAAAGATTTTTTTAAAAAAAATTCTTATCCTATGGTTTTACTTTTCCTTATATGCTACAATGAACTTAAAATTTGTTCATCAAACTTATCCTACAATGTGAATCCATTTAACATCTATCTCTTTCCTGAATTTCTGGCTTCCCATTAAAGTCAAGAGGTTTCTAGGCTAAGTGAGAGTCTGAACATTTATCAGATGCTGGCCTGAACCATTCTAATTTTTCTCCTTAGGTCATCATTACCTAAGTGTGCAGCAGCTGAAACAGCAGGTTCTTTCACATTGTGCTCCCTGCAGGTTTTTGTTACACTAAATGAAAATGTTAGGAAAAGGATGCACTGATACTGCTGATAAAGTTCCCAAAAGACTTCCCTCCCCAATCAGAGATAAATGATCTTGTCTATAGTGTTTATTCCTTTTGTAAGTTCATATCTCTAATTATTTTGCTTTTTGTAGAGTCAAGGGTATTGATTCTCAATTCTTTGTCTACATTTAATGTGCTGTATATGCTTTTAAACTTAGAATCAATAATTACCTCCTCTTGTGCTAACTTGAAACCATCTTGTATGAAATGTTCCACTAAACATTTTGTGATTTTACCACCACCCGATTAATGATCTAGATGCAATAAAATGTTACCAATTGTCTAGGGGAAATTTTGGGATATAAAAGATGATTATCATCTCAAACATTTAAAATCAGACTAATGAATTTTTAGTGAACATTCTGATGAAGAGACATTTTAAAGAGAACTATAGATTCCACAGAATTTTCAAACTACAGCTTTATCTTAATTTTTGCACTAGGTAACTCACCCTAAAACCAGACAAGGACACCGCAAGAAAATTATGAACCAATATGCCTGATGAACATAATGCACAAATCCTCAACAAATTCCAGTGAACCAAATGCAGTAATGCATTAACAGGAGCATACAATATGATCAACTGGGATTTATTCCAGGGAATCCAGGAAAGTTCAACATGTGCCTATCATCAATACCATATACTATTTTAACAAAATGAAGATTAAAAATCATAAAGTATCTCAATAAATGAAGAAAAAGCATTTGAATATGTTCAAGACCACATCAAAAACCAAGTAATACACAACATAAATATCTTATTTCTCAAGTAAAGGAAATAGGAAAGATGAGAAAAAAAATAAAGGCAATAGAAGAAAATAATAAATATTAGAACAGAAATAAGTGAAATATATAGTCCAAAGATTGAGACTAAAACCTAGTTCTTAAAAAAAAAAACATAAAGACAAACTTCTGTGTACACAGAGAAAAAGGGAAATAACTCAAATAAATAGAACCAGAAATGAAAGAGAAGCTACAACAGGTATCTTTGAAATAAACAGTATTCATAGTGATTTCTATACACTTCTGTATGTTAGTAAGTTGAATAAACTAGAAGAAATGGATGAATTCTTAGAAATATACTACCATCTAAGTTTCAATTCAGAATAGAAAAAAATTGCCAGATCAGTAACAAACAATGAAACTAAAAAAGATAAATGGTTAAATAAGTTGTGGTTTATACAGTCATGTGTCACTTAAATATATTTTGGTGAATGACAGGTGGAATATTTTATAGTGGTCCTAATAGGCTATATCAGTGAGCCTAGGTGTTTAGTAGACTATATCATGGTTTGTACAATTATACTCTATGCTTGAACAAGTATGAAATCACCTAATGACATTTTCTGTACGTATCCTCATGATTGACACAGGATTAAATATATAATAGAATATTATTCATACATATAAAGAATGAAATTTTGCCATTTTTAACAACATGTATGAATTTTGATAGCATTATGCTAAAGAAGATAGACTGAGGAAGAAAAAATACCTTTAGATCATGAGGAATATAAAAGAAAGAGTAACGAGGAAAAAAAAAAACACCTAAATTTATAGACTCAGAGAACATGTTAGTGTTTTCCAGAGGCCAGGGATAGACAAAGTAAGTGGTGATTAAAAAGTAAAAATCTTCCAGTTATAAAATATTTTTAACAAGCTTTGGTTTTAAAGATTTTATTTATTTATGCACACAAGAGCTGGGGTACAGGCAGAGGCACAGGGGGTGAGATGATTCACCAGAGAAAAAGCTGGGAGCAGAACAGGCAGACTGATGAAAATACACTGCTGAGGGGAGCAGCAGGTGAGGCAGGGGAGGTCTACTGCACCATGTGGGTCCCCTCCCTGGCCAGGGATCAAATTCACACTGCAGTGGCTGTGAAAGTCCCACAGTGCAGTGCTCAACCCCTTGCGCCATCAGGGAGGCCCCTAAAATAATTTTTTATAGAGATATAATAATGTACAGATGGTGATAGTAGGTTATTGTTTACATTGCGAAGTTTAGAGCTGCTAAAAGAGAAGACCTCAAAAGTCATCATAACAAGAATAAATTTATAACTACATATGGAATCATCTCACAATATACACAAATACTGAAACCTATTTTGTACACCTGAAAATAACATGTGTACATTATAGTTCCATAAACTAAATTAATGGAGCATTAATAAAAACCCAGGATTATGTATTCAAGTTGCATTCAAAGGCATTTTCTATTATTGTGTTGTTTAAAGTCTAAGTATTGTAGAAATACAATTTTCCTAAATATAAAATATTTATAGTATTCATTATCAAGCTTTATAATTCTTATCATCTCAAGATAAAAGGCCGATGAACAAACTTAAAAAGAAACAAAGAGTCAATATATCAGTGTATTTGTTTTCCAGTACTACAACTATTAAAAAATACCACAGATTGGACTACTTGAACAATAGAAACTCTTTTTTTTCAATTTTGGATATTAGAAATTCAAGATCAGTTTCTAATCAGCGGGTTGATTTCTTCTTTGTTCTCTCTCCATGGTTTGTTAATAAACCCCTTCTGTGTTCTCATATGCTCTCCCCCTATATACACACTGTCCTGATGTCTCCTGGGTCCAAATGACCTCTTCTTACAAAGACATCTGCCAAATTGGACTTAAGCCCACCCCGAGGTCTTACTTTAATTTAATTACCTCTTTAAAGACCCTATTAACAAATAAGGTCATTTCTGAGATACTGGAGGTTACCACTTCAATATATGGATTTTGGGTGTATACAGTTCAGACACAACAACAAATATCAAGTCATTAAAAACATTCTGATTTTGAGACAAATGCAAACAACCACAGAAAGATAGCTGTCAAAATACACATATGAAACATGTAGTCTGTTTATGTGTATATGTTGGGGTAGAATATCAAGTGGTTGGTCAACAGAGAAATCAAGTCTTCCTGCTTGCCAGCAGAATTTGTTTACTTTTGACCCTAAGTTTCCTTCAATACATATTAATCAGCACTTTTGTTGTGAAAATTAACAAAAGTATTATATATGAAATGCATTATAGAGCCTGGCAGGCAACTGAGTGCTGAATAAGAGTTTATTAAATTTTAATCTCTCTAAACCTAGCCTCATCAACTCACATACACTGTGTCTTTTATAACACTACAGAACTTTGCTACCTGCTTCTTCTTTGATGCATCAAAACATTTTCATTTTTAAATAATGAGATTCACATAAAGTTTAAAAATAGCATCAAAAAGCCCCAAGTATCTATTCCCCTCCTTCCCTCAATGATAAAATTTTATATAACTATGGTACAATATCAAAACCAGGAAATTAAAATTAATATAATTCACAGATATTTTCAGCTTTCACTATTTTTGCATGTACTCATTTGTATGTCTTGTTTTTTTGTAAGTATATTTTATGCAATCTATTTATTTGTGTAACCATCATGATAATCAAGACAGAACTTGCTACTTTTTCCCAGTTCTTTGCCCAGTTAATATCTATGCAATATACAAGATTTAATCACGACTCTTTTAGAAACCTTCCCTGATGTTTCCAAAGCTTCCTGTATAGCTGCTTCAGAAACCCTTACTACATTGCATTCAAGTTACTGTTAAAAATTACATCTTACTTATTAGATTGACTGCAAAATCTTTGAAACCAAAACTCTATCTTTTTAAGTAATGCTTAGTGAATGGATATCTACTGAGTTAGTAAAATATGCCAAGGATACCTATGACCGTCCTATTTTGTTCAAATACTAATTTACTGAACCTGCAATTTAAAAGAGGATTTCTGTTCTACAAGTGAGTAGAATTTGAGTCTTTCATGTGCACATGCATTGAACCTAATTTTTATACAAATTTATTATGAGACCTATATATAAGAACAAAATAGCATGACTGAAAAATACAACTGGTGATGTTTTGATCTAGTTGTGCTGCTGAAATGCCATAATCTTAATTACCATATAAAGAGTCATTTTCAGTGAAGAGAACTACAAATTGCTTAAGTGGCGATGGTGTTCATCAGCTGGTAAACCTGGTGGGTTGGTGACTATTCTAAAATTCCTAATAGTTAAGCAAATCTCTAATTAGAAATTACAAATTCCTAGAGGTGTTTGCACAGCAATCTTGCATAAATTTAATTGCAGCCCCGCTGCTCCAGGATATCTCCAAACCATCTACAAATTTCATATGTATTTTTTGTCTACAAAGAAGGTACCCAAAAGGAAATTAAATTCTGCCATCATCTTTTGAATGTATTTGTGAATATAGATGCTTCCTCATCTAAAATGCAATGTACTGAAACATTTCCCATTTTTTGCTAATATTTGAAAGGATGACTGTATACAAATTTTACATTATTAAATTTACTTGGTAATTTGAGGGTAATTTTACTTAAAACAATAATTATTTAAAAATGCACAATTTAAGATATAGTACAATTATTTAAGATTTTGAAATTACAATTTAAAAGGAAGTTAATTTCTTCGTTTTAAGTTACTACTGCACCTTACATTTATATACTCACAAAGAAATTATACCCAGCAAACGTTCTATTATTTCTCTCAAACTCACATATATTTACATATTAAAAATCATTTTCAACATTAAATAACCTCTTGTATAAAATAAAAAATATAAACTTAAAAAACAGCTTAAAATATAAAAGATATTAATGCCACACTTTTTTTTTTTTATATCTGTGTAGCAAATGTTGAAACTTTTTTAGAATGTGAGTCAGTAAAGTAAGAACTCACAAAGCCAAGTGTTATGGAATAATTTGGCTTTATAGACAATTTATTTCTTAAAATATATCACTCTCACTGTATACTTTGTGACTTTGAACAAATTCACATTTCAATGCTCTAGTATTTTAGCATTCACTTTGTGAAAATAAGTAAAGATGTTTTGAGTAAAGAAAAAATTATATAGTTCATTGTGCCCTAGTGTTAACCCTTTAGTCAAAAAATATTTAAGAACATATGGAAAAATACAAACTCAGGTATTGATTATGTAAAGGAATGGATCACATATAATTAACATGTTTACATGATTTAACACAATACTCCTTTCCCCCAAATAGTTCACTATCTACTGGAATAAATTACTGGAAGCCTTTGCAGAAACAACTACCAGCCAATATTACATAAAGTGTAATGTTCCTAATCAAGTATGAGTTAGCATCGCTTGTAACATCCAGTACCTTTGGGGGCACTCAACACAACATGACTGTCCCAGGATGCAATTGTACATGTTTCTCTTGTAGACCTGAACTGCTCAATACAGCAGCCCCTGGACACATGTGGTCACTGAACCTTGCCTGTCACAATGTGAGATGTGCTGTAAATGCAACAATGCTGGATTTTGAAGACAATGTGTAGAGAACAATGTGAAATATCTATAGTTTAAAACTATCAACTACATTTTAAAATAATATTTTCATTCATATGAAATATAAAAAACAAAGCAAATGAACAAAAAATTTTAAAAAGAAAATAACCCTTAGATTCTGATAACAAAATAGTGGTTACCAGAGGAGAATCAGAGGGAAGTGGGGAAGAGGTGAAAAGAGCGTCAATTAGATGGCTGAGCCTGAGACCATAGGTGATGGGAGAACCATGGGATATATTTTTACCTAGTTGTGAAGCAAATTGTCAAGGAGACAATCCAACTGGTTAAGGTTATCTCATGTCACATTCTTGACTGACTGCTCAAGAGAACTGAAAACAAAGAGACAGAGAAGAGTTCAAAGAGTTCACATAAGGAACACTTGACCCTTGAAAATTAGTAGAAATAACTTCTGGGAGAAAATCAACTCTATGGTCATATATGTTTAAGACATGCTGGTTTTAACAAACATATGTCTTAAACAGCCTCGCAGGAGATGCCTGTACCTGTCTAATGAAGGGTATTTACATAATTAACTGCACCCACTGCCCACTGGAGTATATTTTGAGAAAGAATAGGAGGAAATAAGAAAATCAAAGACAGGAAAGATTTTTTTCATAGAACCCTTCCACTTACAGTCTATGAAACAGTTTTCAGTTCAACTGAAACTCAGATAAGAGGAAGAGATGAGTTGTAATTATTTGGGAACACTTGGGAGAGTATGCATTAGAATCACCTGCACAGCTAGCTAAGGCTGGACCCACTCACGAGTTTCTAATTCAGGAGAACTGATGGGGTGGCACAATAAATTTTATCTCTAAGTGAAATGAACTAAACAGAATAAGACAAAGAATACTGCATGCCATCACTTATATGTGGAATCTGAAAAAAAAAAAAAAGCAGTTTCAAGGGCTGCAAGGGGTAGGGATCTAGGAAAGGCAGTGCCAAAATTATAAATGTTCAACTATAAAATGAATTTTTTAAAAGAGGAAGAATCTGCATCGCTAAAAAGTGTCTAAGCAATACTGAGAATTCTGGTCCTAGAGCTACTTTTGAAAACCACTGTTCTAATAACTGCCTGAATCAAGGAGTGAACCTAATTATTTATACTTCAATATGTTTAATAATCAGAACAGTTTGTTGGAGTTTATGGTGTAAAAGAGAGCCCACTGTTTGTATAAGGACTTTAAATTCAGTATCCAGAAAACTGAATTTGCCTACAAAGCTAAACATTCTAAAGTCAGAGTAGACTCATGGCACTCAGTTTACAGTGCTTGCTTTAGGCCTAAAATGAGCCTAGTTCAGGAATCCTTACAGAAATTTCTCATAAAAATACAAGACACCCTTGGAAATGGCTACACCTCAGCCAGATTCAACCTGAATCAGGGAACTCTTCGCTTCCTCATGTATCACTACAGTCCTGGAGAATTGAAAGAATGGAAAAAAAATAAAAATATCTAAACAGAAAAGTAAAAAAAAAAAAATACATTTAAAATGTCACATTACTTCTTAAAGAAAAGTTTTCCAAAAGTCCATTCTCCCAAAGTTAAAATAGGCTCTAGAAAAAGGGATAAAGTTCAGAAAACTGCCCACTTTGTTACCTTATGTTGAGCTGATTAAAAGATCACACTGCTATATATGTAGCATTTCATTTCCATGAAACATATTGTATTTTTGACAGTTAAAGTGGCATTTCACATTTTTCATGGACTGGCATAGTGTTTTGCCATGTAAATATAACTACACACAAAAATCATATCTGATATTTACAACATGGCCAGCTAAAACTCACCAGTCTAACATAAACCACCAAATGAGATCAAAGGAAAAGTATTATTTATTACATACTGAGTTGCGTTCCCTTAAAATTTGTACTTTGCAGTTATAATCACCAATGTGACTGCATTTAGAGATGGGGCCATGAGGAAGCGCTGAAGGTAAAATGATGATACAAGCTTTGGCTTGTAATCCACTGACACTGTTGTCCTTAGAAGGAGCAACAGCATTAGAGTATTTACTAAAAGCAAAAGGCCAGGCAGGAACACAAAGAAAAGGTAACCAGAAGCAAGCTCAGGAAAAACCAGACCTCCCGGCACCTTGTTCTTAGATTTCCAGACTCCAGAATTGCAAGAAAAGAAGTTTCTGTTGTTTAAAATATGGAGGTTGTGCAGATACTGTCATATTTCTTTTTGTTGACTCAAATAATATTTAATTTCTTTATTTTATATTAGAATTTCACATTCTTATTTTGGGTTATTCTTTTGGGTGTTTAGTCAGGGTTTTCTGAGAAACAATCAATGAAGTATATGTGTATGTGCATGCATGGGGGAGGGCAAAAGGGAGAGGGAGATTAAAGAATTGCCTACCAAATTTTGAGAGAAAACAAACCCAAAATTTGCAGGACAAGCCAGCAGGATTTAGACCTAAGAAGGATTCCATACTTCAGTCCAATCCACAGATTGTCAGGAAGTTAATTACATCAACTATCGGATTGGCTCATCCATATTATGGAATGTAATCTATTCTGTTTAAAGTGAGTTGATGAGGGCCTCCTTGGTGGTGCATCAGTTAAAGTCAGCACTCTCAAGCTATCACCAGTCACTGAGGCAAGAGTTTCAGCCCAGCCAGGGAGCTAAACTGCATGGCACAGCAGACTACTCCTGTCTTGCCCCCTGCTCCTCTCAGCAGTATATTTCAGTAGATCTGCCTTTTCTGCTTCTCATTCTGTCCCTAGTGAATCCACCCCTCACCCCACACCTCTGACTGACACTCCATTTCTTGCATGCATGCATAAATAAATCTTTACGAAAGAAAAAAAATGAACTGCATAAAATGTTGCTCACATTTAAAAGTACATATTACACAGAAATTAGAATGTTGTTCAACCAAAAATGAGCTGTCACAGTCCTCCCAAGTTGACATATAAACTTAACCAGCAAAGTGCCCTCCCTCCTTCCTCTGATTTGTTTTGCCACATTTTACCATTTTAAAATCAAAGATCTTAAGCTTAACCTTTCTTCACTTTCCTGAAACTTGAGTGGCAGACATCACAAATATCTTGGCAGAACTTGTTAAACTCTGTGTCAGAAGTTCTGCATGGTTGCTACCGGTTTCCTAATTATGTTGCTATCAGCAAGTGACACTGGAAGAGAGAAATTGCTGCTCCTTTCCCATTTTATAGTTCTGTCCAGTTACTGACTCTAAGACAGCTTTAGGGTCACATAACTCAACCTGTGTTGCACACACATTTTAGGAATCTGTTCATGGCTCTTTCCTTTCCTGTAAGTAATGTTCTTTACTGTCTTTCTTTTGGTTTTCACAGATCAAATAGATTATGAAAATTTTCTTATCTACATCTTCTTGTAAGTCTAGAAACTCTAAGCAGAGAGCCAGATGCTCCCATTTTAAATGTTCCCCACCCCCCAAAAAAAGAGATATAATGCAAGATGCTGATAGATGACCTTAAATTTTTAATGTGGTTACTCTATTAGTTTATTTATAAAATGTATTATTGTTTACCATAAGTAGACAGTATTTCTCTTAAAAACTAGGCTTATGGGTTTCAAATTTTTATACTCACTTAAAAATTAATATACATATAAGTATATTCTGAGTTCTACTTCTTGATATATATAAAATATTTTTTACGGCCTCCCTGGTGGCGCAGTGGGTTAAGCAATGCACTATGAAGCAAATCGCAGCCACTGCAGCATGAGTTCGATCCCTGATGCCGGCCAGGGAGGGGACCCACATGGCACGGCAGACCTCTCCTGCTGTGCCCGCTGCTCCCCTCAGCAGTGTACTTCTGTTGATCTGCCTGCTCTGCTTCCCGCTCTCTGTGGTGAATCCTCTCACCCACCCACACCTCTGGCCTGTATCCCAGTGCTTGTATGCATAAATAAATAAATCTTTAAAAATATATTTTTTAATCTATGGAACATTAAACTCATGCTTAATTATATTCTTCAAATATTACTGTATTTGGTGATATTTTTTAAGTTATAAATTAGTTTGGAAAACATGTATTATGTTTCTTAGGAAATTCTAAAGAATTATGCATTCAGGGTCCTTCCTGGTAGCACAGGGCTTAAAGTCTCAAACTATCACCAGCCATGGCAGCATAAGTTCAGTCCCCAGTCAAGAAGATGTCCCACATGGTGCAGCAGACCTCTCCCATTGAGCCCAATGCTCCCCTTAGCAGGGTATTTCAATAGATCCGCCTGTTCTGCTCCCCACTCTGTCTCTGACAAATAATCCTCTCAACCACCACCACCCCACCCCACCCCACCCCCACCCCCGCACACATCTCTGGCCTAAACCCCAGTTCTTGTATGCATAAACAATAAATCTTTTAAGAAAAGAATCCTGCATTCATTTGTTTACTAAAATCAGACTAATTACTTTTCTCACCCATTCAACTTTCTGAAATTTATTCATTTGTGTAAATCAAGAATTTTCTTGATGTCATCCCTTATTTTAATCATTACAATGAAACTAGAAAGTCATTTTATAACAATTTTTTCATTCTCAGTATGTTTTATATATTCTGAGATTTCTTTTTATTGGCTAAGTTTATTACCATTGAATAAAACAAAATATAAACTGATAAAACAACAGTTTGAAAAATGAGAAAAAATTAAATAAATAAAAGGATTTATTAAGGGAATGAAGGATAGACAGAAGAACTAATTGTTAATTCTTATGCACCCAACTAATTAAACTAATTAACCACCTAAATGCCTCATAAAAGAGTAATAAAAATAAAAATATAGCTGAGCATCTTAACATAAAATTACTAAGACTGATTCTTCTAATAAAAGGTACAGGATTCTTCAGTACTGAAATGCTGCCAAGTGAATTACTTACGGACTTTACAAAGAAATTAGTAGCTATACTATTGAAACAAAACATAACTAACCAAGAAATATTTTAGAATTTACAATTTTTGTTTAAAACGCAATAATAACTTTTTGTCCACATAATATTAACATACATTAGTAGACTACAGAAAAGAGTTCACTTAGATTCAGAAAAGGAGACTGAAAGGAAATAAACAGTGATGTGGGTATAGAACTAGGGCTAATGATGTCTACTAAGGCAATTTAATTGTGTTTGGGAGAGCTATCCTACACTAATAGTGCTGATCTGCAACTGAGTGAACAAATATTGAATAGTTTGACATAGATCAAATGAAGATTACAACATTGCTCTCTCTACTGCATGAAATACAAACTATTTCCTATATATTGTTAAACACTTTATGGCTTTACTATAAAGATAAACATATAGTTTATCTGAGAGAGAACCAATATCAATTTTTTTAGTGAATAAAGCAAAACAGAAAGATTGGAAAAAATTTATATAGTGTTATATATAAAGAAAAAAAAAAGCTATCTGGTTCAAAACTTGGCACTATATATAGAGATTTCATATTAGAACAAAAGATGTTTGCCCATTTTGAGATTTCTGCCAAGTTACAAATTTATCTCCTAGGTTACTAGAATTAGTGGAAAAGTTTTGCTGCACTTTCATTTGTCTGTATTAGGGGTCTATAGAATATTTTTTCCTGAAGTAAGTGGTTATAAGTCTTTTCATGATTAGATCACTTGTCAGAATGGTAAGTTTGAAAGCGGTAATTTCAAAAGGAAATATTTTTTTTTAAATCAGAAGCTTTGCTAGTAAAGAAAAACACAGGAATTGTAGTAAAGGAATGCTGGCGGGTATACAGAAATACTATTATCGATTTTGTTTTATCATTATTTTGATCTCATTTTTTTAAGCTCATCATCTGTAATTTAAAACTGAGAGCAAGTGTAAGAACAAGAATTGATCACTTTTCATGATTTACTATATAAATATCATTATTGGCATATACAGTTTAAAACATTCCTGAAATGTATATATGTTAAATATTTTATATTCTCTGAGTTACGAGCTCTAGTATATGAGCTATGACCAGAGGAATATCATCATTTAGCACAACATAATTTAAGTTTGACCATTTAATAAGTATTTGGTGTATTCACATCTGCTAGTGTTAGACTAGATTTCTGAGTTATTGTGTGATTTGTTATAACTAATACATAAAATTTTCTTAAAGAAATCTTCATAGCAAGGGACAATTTTCAGCAATTTACTGATTCCCAACCCAATACATAATGATATTTAAATGTATTCTTGTACATATGGGTCTCCCATACGATTTCAAATAATCAGAAGAAAGAATTGCATTAAAAGAACATTATCGATATTACAATAATTGGTACAACTATGCATTTATGTTTATTGGATTATTAATAGAATGACTCAGTATTTCATATAACAGCATGAGTCTTGTTCTGTCTAATGACAAATTTCAGTTAGAGAGGGAGCATGAAACTAGATACAATACACTGTGCACTATGTTGAAATATTCTCATTTCAGATCAGATGGTAAGAGGCATAAAAACAGTGCCTTTGCTCACTGTGCTCCTATTATTCAAATAATGCATTGTCCATAGAAACAATTAGGGAACACAGAGAGACTGAATCATAAAAGCTTTTAAATAACTTTCTAAAACAACATTTTTAAATATAACTAGAATATTTTTGGAATATATTTATTTTTCATGACATATTGAATAAAATCTCTATTTAAATTGATTTACTCCGTGTTATGAAATATGTATTTTAACAACAGCCATAGTAGCTCAATTTTTAAAGTGTTTAGCTATTTACCAAATTCTAGACTAATTTATATAATTATATACATTTTTACTAAACTAATAAGAACAGTTTAATGATAGCACTTATGATATCTATATATTTCTGTCTCTCAAGTGTCAGTAAAAGTCAAATAGTAGGGGCCTCCCTGGTGGTACAGCATTATGAAGTTATCCACAGCCATTGCAGCATGAGTTTGATCCCTAGCCAAGGAGGTGATCCACATGACGCATCAGACCTCTCCTGCTTCGACTGCTGCTCCCCTCAGCAGTGTATTTCAGTCAGTCTACCTGTTCTGCTCTTCACTCTGTTTCTGGTGAGTCCTCTCAACCCCTGCACCTCTGGCCTATACCCCAGTTCTTGAATGCATAAATAAATCTTTTTTTTTTTAAATAAAAAATACTCACTGAGGTTTGCTCTTTAAAAAGAAATCAAATAGTAGATAAACATGCATGGGTTTATCAAGGAATTCTCTGTCTTCTAGCATACTTCTAATTTTTAAAATAGCTTTAACTATTAAATATATTTGTTATGATAGCATTATATTGTGTTCATAACCTATAAAGTTACTAAATTAATTACATCTGTGTATATATTTCTAAACTTGACTTGCATGAGTAATACATGTTACAAAATGTATTCTATGTTTTTTTTCTTAGTGATGTCCTCTAGTAGTTCACTAATCACACATTAAAACACTCATTTGAATTAAAAATGAAAATGCATTTGTATTGGATGGAAAATCTGAATGATCTTTTTTACACTTGATCTTAGCCAAAAGGCTGAGAAGCGATCAAGAATCTTTTCTTAGTGCATTGTATTAAAGAAGATTGATTGAGATTATAATGGATGACAGACTTATCTTAGACTTCATCTTGGTTTTATGCAATAAGACTTGCAGGTTTCACCTGGAACTTATATATTGCTGGCTGAGTCTGGGCCCCTTGGGTATGGTGCAGTCATATGACATGTTGGCTTCATGACACAGTTTATAATTCTACTGACACTGCCTTTAATGAAATACTTTATGAAAAAAAGCAAATGGTTCTGGCCCTAGCCTTTGCTGTCAGATTAATTAGAATGTTCAGCAAAGTTGCATACTCATGTCAAAATGTGAGTATGGCCAAAATCAAGTCAGGGTGAAGAATGGATTTAGACAAGGAGAACCTTTCTTTCACTTGTTACAAAAGCAATAATATTTCCAAAACTCAGTGTTCCCCTTGCAATGCAACTCATCAAATGGTCAAACTTACATCTACCCCAACTGTGCCGCCCACTATGTAGGCATGAAAGCACAGAAGTTCTTGTTATTGCTGTTTATGAAAATATTAAAATGTTCTGCCTCTGACCTAGGATTATTGCATCTATTATCACTATCTATGTAACAGAAGTAGGCTAACTTGTTAGATTGCCATGGTGGTAAATCCCCAGGTCTTTGCACTGTTTTGGTAACAGTCTCCTGATATGATCATGTGTCCTCCAGTTTGGTCTAGATAGTGCTCACTATGGGGACCAAGAAACAAAGCTTCCTGTGTTAAGCTGTATATAAATTTTGGCTTCATAATTGAAACTAAGAACCAAGACTACCTCATCAATATAACTATTTGCTCAAATAAATTTTACTCAGGTACTTCTGTAAATCAATCAGTAACATTATTTCATATGCCAGTAATTTTCTAAAATTTAAGTATTCAAATTAGATTGTTCATATTAGCCTCTCAGGGAACTAGTCACTCAACTGAGCAAAACATTTGCTTAAAAAACAATTTTTGTTGTTGTTCAAATTTGCTTTATGATCCTCCAATCTGAAATATTTACATTGCCTCACCAATACCTGATTTCCCACAGTGAAAAAGCTATATTAAGTCAACTCTAGATCCCAAACTTCAATAAATGTCTCACTCATCTCCTCCTGTTGTGACACTATTGAAATTCTGTCACATTGGTGTTTTTCCTTGGCTGTTTGATTCGTTAGGTTTTTATAGTGTATGTGTCTATGTGTGTGTGTGCTTATTGGAGTTTTAAGATTAACGTGTATAATAATCACTTTCATATATTTACACTTCTACCAAGTTTTAAATCTACTACTTTTTTTGAGATTTATGGATCTACTTTATCAAAATGGTTAACATACATATTTTTAATTCATAAAATATTATCAAATGGACTTAAATTTATCTCAATTATTCCCAGTGTGTCACATGCAAATCCACATTGTAGATATGAACTGCAGCCTAAATAATTTGGAAGAATTAATTTACTACTAAGGCAATGTCAGTGAAACAATTATGTCAAAGATTACTTGACATCTTAAAATATATGAATAAATTGAGAAATTTTTTATTAAACTAACATTTAAACATTATGTTTAAAAAATTGTGAGTACACTACTGTCTTTCACAAGTATCAAATTAAAACAGTCATCTCCAAAATGCAAGAAAAATGTATCTACACAATTGACTTTTTTTCATCTTTGACCACAAGTTATCACAGCCAATAATGAAAAGCAATATGACTTAATATTGTATATTTTGAATTACCAAGTCTTTACTTTTAAAGTTGTCATATTACATAAAATCTACCTACTAATTTATACATTTTTGAAGCCAGTGGCTGTAGGGAGATGATTTCATTATTTTACTAGTATGTAATCAAATGCAAAGTCTCTCCATGTAAATTCTGCAGTCCAGATTTTCATTTACAATAGTCAACTTGCTTTAAGAAATATAATGTGATTATAGCTCTCTAAGTATGCTAAGCTTTGATTACAGACTGCAACACAAATTGGTCTGACTAATACAAAAAATGTTCAAAAACAATTTAAAATTTATTCAATAACTTAGAGTAAGGACTGTATTTGCTCCTTCCAACTAAAAATACTTTAAAGAGACATTCGGGTAATTAGATAAAATTTAAATTTGTCCTTAATAATTAAAGTTGACATTACTTTTGAATAATAGGGGAAAAGGCAGAAAAAGGCCTTCAATAATCTTCCTATTTACAAACAATACTAATTTCATTATCCCAGTTCTAAAGATTTTAATAATAATTATGTGCCAAGATAAAATTCCAATTAGTATCAGTGCAAAATAAAGGAAGCCAACATAATTATGAAACAGAAAATTATAAATCAATATCACTAATTTAAAGGTTTTCAATAGCATCATTTAAAAATATGTGTATTTGTATCTATATAGAAATATAGGGACCTCCCTGGTGGCACAAGAGGTTAAGTCTCAGCACTGTGAAGCTATTGGCAGCCACTGTAGCATGAGTTCAATCCCAGGCCAGGGAGCTAACCCACATGGTGCAGACCTCTCCTATCTCACCTGTTGCTCCTCTCATCAGTGTGTTTTAGTCAACCCACCTGTTCTGCTTCCCACCCTGTCACTGGTGAATCCTCTCTCACCTCCCCTCAATATTTCTGGCCTTCATTACAGCTCTTCTATGCATAAATAAATAAATCTTTAAAAAAAAGAAATATAGTATTTGTTTTATAAACTGCAAATACTATTTAAATTGTGAACCTCATATAGGTAAACAATGGTTACTGAATCAGGCATCTGGGAAGAGGCAACCCCAAAAATCTGATGAAGCAAGCATACATTTAGATTATGAATGTACAGATAGTGTGAGATAATTTATTAGGTAATAAATGTGCAGCATAACACAAATCCAAATGGAAAGATGATGTTCAGAGCAATGAATTAGTAGAGTTAAATAGAATCACACAAATAAACCTATTCTAAGTACTCAGCTCAAATAAGTATCTAGGACAACAGAATAATTTTGAAAGGTCAAGCAGACAGTGGCTTTCCATGTAAGAATGCCAGGCAGAAGTGCAGAAGGTCAGGGGTAAAGAGATTATATATAGTAAAACATGCAATTTATAAACTGTCTCCAAAATTAGGCAGACACAAGAATTAGGAACAGAGAAATTTAGTTACAAGCATTGGGAATTCAGGGTTCTTCCTCTTATGCATGATTATACATAAATACCTTAAATATACAATGTAGTTATCTCTATCTCTATTTCCCTGTATGTCTCCTTTTTGAGGTAATGTATAGAGGGAGCAAGCAAGAAACATGAATTAAGAAATCAAAGAGAGAATAGGAAGTGGACAGTGAGAATCTCATCACACAGATCCACAGATCAGCATAGGAACAGTAGTAAGAAAGAATTCTTAAACTTGGCTAATGTTTCTTGAAACATGATCGCTGATCATTTGTTAGACTAGGGGTGAGAATATAATTATGGGTATGCTCCAGCTAGAGTAGTGCAAAGAGGAATCTGAGTACTGGTTCTTCACTGTTTGCTGATTACTGCTTTGAAGCCAAATTGACTTACAGGTGTTTGAATGGCATTTTGATAAAAGTTAAATGATTTGAATATATGAGGATTATTATTCTAAGGAGAGCTTAGAAAAATTATCTCCTGGCATAAAAAAAAAATAGTATATATCATGCCAAGGACTGGGGAAATTATCTTCAGGTTGACTAGAGTCAAGGGAACTGAAAGAAAATTCTAAACTATAGACCACAATAAAAGTGGATTATGTGTGGTAAAATAAACCTAAATGTCAGGACTGTGATGTTGGCAAGATGGGCATTAAAAAACTAAAATCAAGAAGACAATAATCAATGTGGGGAACTATTCAGGATGAACAGTATAACACAGGTTCAGGCAAGTGGTTTTATGAGTAAGCACAAGAAAAATGTTAGCGGGCCATTTTTAGATTTACCAGCTACATGGTGTAGGCGTGTGCTGGATAGATCAAAGGAATCATGCAGAACTGACCAGAATGCATGATAAAATGTCAAACCTTATTCATACAAAGTTATTATGGAACCTCACTTGAAAGTAGAGGTCAAGTATGAGGTATTTTTGACTTGACATTTCTAATAAAATTCCAATTAAACCACAGGTTTTGTGTTCCAAAAATATGATGTATATTAAATTTCAATATAATTAATGTGTGCTTATCATTTATTACCCCCATTTTAAAATTAAGGAAAATGATCAATAAGATTTAAAATATTTTGCAATTTTCAGGGGCCTCCCTGGTGGTGTAGTGGGTTGAGCACCACACTGTGAAACCTCCATGGCACAGCAGCATGATTTTGAGCACCAGCCACAGAGGGGACCCACATGGCTCAGCAGACCTCTCCTGCCTCGACTGCTGCTCCCTTCAGAATGTACTTCAGTCCATCTGCCTGTTCTGCTCCCAGCTCTGTCTCAAATCCTCTCACCTCCTATGACTCTGGCCTATTCCCCAGCTCTTGTATGCATAATATCTTTAAAAAAAAAAAAAGGAATTTTAAAAAAACAAAATATTTTGCAATTTCAAAGAGCTAATTTGTGACATACACAGGTTCTATTCCAGGACTATCCAATTAAGCTCCTAACTTCCATATAGTATTCTAATTTTATAAGAAAATTCAATTATATTTGTGTCTATTAATACCTGTACTGAGAAATATAAATGTATGGAAATAATAATAAGGAACAACCTATTCATTTCAATAGTGAAATATTTGTTATCATAAGAAAGTCAGAATTGATGCTACATTAAGTTACTTGTACACTAGGATTAATATTAAATTATCATTTAAAGTCATTTTATGTATTACCTCAATTTTTGCCTAAAAGATTGGTTGAATCAAGTTTATGTAACTGCTAGAAAATGGAAGCAGAAATTCTATTCAGTAAACATGAAAGCACAGCAATAAAACTATAAATATAGCATTTTGATTTTAGAGGAACATTCAAATTCATTAACTTAGTGTCAAAGATGGTGCCTTCCAGAGTTTTCTAAAGATGTCAAAGATTATTATATTTCAAATAAAATTTCAAGGGCCCTCCCTGGTGGCGCAGTGGGTTAAGCAACGCACTATGAAGCAGACCACAGCCACTGCAGCACGAGTTCGATTCCTGCCCCCGCCAGCTGGGGAGGTGACCCACATGGTGCAGGAGACCTCTCCTGCCTCGTCCTCTGCTCCCCTCAGCAGTGCATTTCTGTCGATCTGCCTATGCTGTTCCCCACTCTGGTGGATTCTCTCACCCCCCGCACCTCTGGCCTGTACCCTTGTGCTTGTATGCATAAATAAATAAATCTTTAAAAAAAAATAAAATAAAATTTCAAAAGTTACTTTGGAAAAAAAAGTTACTATTAAAATATACAAAGCCTGGAAAATAAGTAATTACACAAATAATACCTCTAATTTCTATGTGAGAGTCTTTTAAGGATATGTACAAAACAGATCTTAGGGTGTACTTATGTATCTCAAAGGATTAGCAAAGTACAAGTTTATACATGAGGAGGGATCAAAATGAGTTAGCTGCATTTTTACAAAATTCAATAATATCTTTATATTTTTATCAACATTATAATAAAATTGGCCAAAATTGTGCTTGTTTGGCTCTGTCCAAATTCTCTATAATTACTACACTTTATTCCTGAAAACCACACTGAGATTTAATTTTTAATTATTTTAACAAAATGAAAATCAGGCCCAAAGATATTGTGACTGAGGGCTAGTTGCAAAACCATCACTAGAAATTGAGCTTCTTGAGTTCTAGTCCATGAAATTGGCACTAAAGTATACTTATATTTGGAGGATTTTAAAATCCACATGCAATGTAAAGGCTATATTCTAATAATAATAAGTAAAGTAGAATAAACATTAATGTAAACAACAGGGCAAATAAATTTAAAATTAAACTAATAATGTACTTCGCTTTTGCATTGTCATTTCATCTTTCACAGGATATATACTAGGGCTGTTAGAATATTAGAAAAATTAAATTTCATTAAATGTAAAGAAAAGGTTAATGTAGGAAATAGATGAAAGAATTATTTGCAAGAACTATTTGTGTACTTCCCACAACTATTAAAACACTCATCATTTTTATTGTAATTATGCTTACAGAATCCTTCTCTAGATAATGAGCCTCTAGAGGGCAAGTACTACATTTTATACAGTTCTGTATTTCAAGATTCTGGCACTAGAACAGTATACAATTAAGCAATAAATATATACTGTTGAATAAAAGAATGAGGACATTATTTTTAAAATGAGTGAATGTATTTCTTTCACAAACATGATTTGCAACATATGTTCTTAAAGTATAAGCAAAATGAATTTCAAAAAATAAGTTTTCTAGTTATGTGTATGCTGCTTGGATGAGTGAAATGATATTTTTTCATGGTCTCTTTTGCATTTGGAAATAATAGATTAGTCCTCCAGAGTTTAATTTTTTTTAAAGCTGGAAGTAGAAACTCTAACTAACAATTATGTTTTTAAAATAGATAAGTGAAATCTGGAGTTCCCCTCTACTACATTGCTGGTAGGAATACAAACTGGTTCAACCACTATAGAAAGCAGTGTGGTGGTTCCTCAAACTGCTAAATTTGGAACTCCCATATGATTCAGCAATCCCACTCCTAGGAATATACACAAAAGACACAAAAACACTGACTCAAAAGAACACCTGCACCCCTATGTTTATTGCAGCACTATTTACAATAGGTAAGACCTGGAAACAATCTAAATGTCCCAGAACAGATGACTGGATCAAGAAGATGTGGTACATATACACTATGGAATACTATTCAGCAATCAAAAAAGATAAACTAGAGTCATTCGTAGAAACATGGATGGAGCTAGAAGGGATGATGCTCAGCAAAATAAGTCAGAAGGCAAAAGAAAAATAGTAGATGGTTTCACTCTTAGGAGGAATATAAGTGACCCAAATAAGCAACCAAGGAAAAGAATAATAACAATTAAAAAAAAAAAAAAAAACACAACAAAAACTAAAAGACAAGGACAAATCAGAAACACTTTATGGGGAGAGGGGAGGGAATGGGTTGAGGACAGAAAGATCACAAGGGACTGAGGTGATGGTGCACTGGTGAAATGGTGTTGGGAAATCCATGGGGATCACAATTGATATCAAATATATATAAATAAGGAAAAAGAGGAAAGAAAAAAAAAGAAATCTGGAGTTCCCACCAAGATCTTCAAAAACTATAACTCTCAAGTTACAATCTCTCTTGGTCTAAATTTCCTTCATATAAAAATGACAATGCTAGTATTTTCCTTACAAACATCCGGTTACCAGATGCCATAGATGGATGACCTGAGGACAGCAATGGTACTGCTGTTCTGACTACTTTTATTGTTGTTCTGGCTAACCTAGTTAGCATTTATTTGTAATTTGGAGTTTATTTATCATAACTAGTTGATTCGACAAGTATTTGCTACATGTTTTGTTTTTTTCCTAACTGGAGCCCATGAGATCAAATTCAATACATGTAACTTACAACTAAATGATTTGTCAACCTTGAAAGAAGAATGATAGCTCAATCATTATTTGCATCATTAAAATGCATATGTACAATGTGGTGAGAATGCCTCTGAGGTTTCGTATTTTGAAACAGTCAATATATTTTTGAAAACTAATCATTTATTCTATACATTTACTCTTGCATTGATTGCTACTTAGGAGGTTCATTTTGATCATTTTTTGAAGTGTTTTTCATAATCTTCATACAAAGTACCCACAGGAAGAATGAGAAAACTTTTCTTCTCTAAAATTAAGTTTGATAGCCACTTGTAGCTTTTTAGGGATTTTATCAGTAGTGTATATCTTCAGTACCCTCTTAAAAGTGAACCTGGGGGAAGTGCTAGCTAGAGCTGCACTATTCAGGAATTAATTTTGAAGTACAGCAATGTGTGACTGGGAACTGGAAAGAAGAGTAAATCTACCCAAGGGTGAGTTTTCAAGTTGACCAACTTTGTGACCAAACTGTACTCATTCCCCTGAGGGAAACTCTTACGGTCTCTATACAAATAGATTCAGAATTCATTAGCCCAGGGACAAGAATTGAGAGTCCTTCAGATCCCAGTGACTATTATCCAAGGGAAGTACCATGAGGTAAACACTTATATACTCAAAAATGTATAAATGACAAAACTGCTTGCAGCTTCCTTTTGGGATCTCATATGACAGTGAGCAAATTCCCAGAGAATAATATGAGAAATACACGACACAACAATTTGTAATTAGGTTATATTTGCCTATAGCTGATACATACAGAAGAAAGTTAAGCTGTGAGGACATGAATTAGAGCATAGTAATCAATGTGGTCAGTGGAGATTTTCTTTTATATTTGAGAATACTATCAAACACATGTTTGCTTGTGTAAGCAGCTACCTAAGCAGAGTGTTAACTGAAGCCACTCTGGCAAGGGAAAGAATACAGTTCCTTTTGAGCACTTTTCATTAGTTATGTCCACAGTACACAGGCCAGGCCACTACTCAGTAAGTTCCAACTATATTCAAGGACTTTTGCGAGGCCTACAGCAGTAGGGAAGGAGACATTTTCCTCAGGTTACATTGCTGAAAAGACCCCTTGCACAATTTTGCTGGAATTTTCAGAATTTTGATTTTATCTTATATTAATAAATATTCTTTAGAACTTACATAAGAACATTATCTCCAGTCTATGACAAGAACTGACAGACAATAATCAGCTTTTTAAAACATCCTCTTGGTAGTGTTTGTGAGATAACAGTTATTAACAAGCACTTATGAGGATTTGAGAATAACTTAGAATTGGTCATAACTAGAAATGGGTGTTGTAAATACTACATCAATTTTGGAAGGCATCCAAAATTTAGACTTTTATTCTAACTGAGCTTTACAATGTTTATTAACCTAGAAATATCCACTCTAGTGACCTAAGTCCTATTTATGCGCAATACTAATTTTTGAAAGTTTAAAGGCTAAAATTACATTTGTGTCTGAAAAGGTAAGGTAGAAACCCCCTTTTCTTCATATTTTTGATACCTGGTTGCCTGACACTTTTCACTAAAAAACAAAGATATAGGGAAATTTGTACATTAAATCTATCATTTCTGCAGCAATAATCATTAATAGCTTGTACACCCTCTGATCACTACTGATACGTAAACTGCTCTTTATCTTCTGGAATCCAAAGGCTACTATTAGGCACACTCAGTTGCTTTTGGACACCCTTACCTTACAAAAAAAGTTACAATAATAAAGATGGATTATGTTGAAAGAAGGTAGAGAAATTTGAACATTAACCTTCATTTTGATTTCTCATAGTCACCATAACTTTATCCCATGTAAGGACATTATTCCTCTGAGCATGGACTATATAACAAGACTGTCACTTACAATAACTAAAGATTTATTTTGACATATCTGCTGACTGTTTTCTCTACTGAAATTTCCAAGATGCCATTATGAATTGTGAGTTACTAGTATATATAACTGGAGTCTAAATAAGTAAATTATTAATCTGCTCAAAAGTTTTTAAGAGTCCCAACATACAGCAAATGATATGTGCTACAGGGTAACCAAGAGGAAATTATGTTGTCTCTATTTTGATGTAGTCATCAATATGATGAAATATTGTGAAACAGGGAGCAATAAAGTAATATAAGTTGGTACTGATCAGAACTACAATGAGGGTTACAAAAAGATAAAAGAACAGTGAATTTAAGTAGTATTACCAGAATAAGTTAGAGATCTGGGACTTTGACAATAAGTAACATTTTAATCAAAGAAAGAAAACATCTCAAGATGCAAAAAAATAATATAAATAATCTGTGAATGGACAGAATGTAGAAGCATGTTGCTGAGTAAACTTTGCAATTAAGGATGTTCCAATATGACATAGAATAAATTGTATAAATACCAAGGAAAAATATTTACTGAGAGTCTTTTTGGATGGTAATAGTAGCTAACAGTTATTGAAAGTATACTATACACCAAGTACTTTTTTAAATCAAATTTTATTTGTTTAGCATTTGTTTATCAGCCATATAATTTGGGAAGGATAGATTCACAACTTGATGTGTGTACATGATTCACTGATCCACCATTACTTTTCTATTCCCACAGAATAGAAATTCTATCAGATTGATCCCTTTATACACTGAAACACCTTGTGTATCTATCACCTTTGATAATCACATTTTTCACAGAGTCTAAGAGTTATTTTTTGTGTGTGTTTTGCTAGTTTGTTTGCTTGGATTATTTATATTTCATATATGAGTGAAACCATCAATAATCATCTTTTGTTTCTCATTTATTTCACTTAGCATAATTACTTAAGCTCAATCCATTTTGCAAAAGGGAAGATTCATCTTTATTTTTATAGGTGAAAAGTGTTCTCTATCCAGTCATTCCAAGGTGTTCATTTAGTTTGATCAGGAATGCTGTCTTGACAGGGAGTTGCACATATATTTTCAATTTAGTGTTTTCACATTCTTTGGATAAATACCTAGGAGTGGTTTGCTGGCTTATATAATATTTCCATGTTTAGCTTTATAAGAATTTTCATGTCATTTTCCATAGAAGCTGTACCAATTTACTTTTATGCTAATACAAGCTGTTTCCAGTTTTGTTTTGTTGTTGTTGTTATAGATCATTCTCACAAGGGTGAGGTGATATCGTTGTGATTTTAATTGCATTTCACTTATAATAAGTGATATTAAATATTTTCTTATGTGGAAGCACTTATTTACATGTTTCATATGGTCTGACTCAGTCGTTCTCAAAATTCTGCATGCAAAAGAGCTATCTGGAGGATTTTGATTTAGTGAGACAGGATTTTGATTTAGTGAGAAAATTTTGCATTTCATTTTTTGCTTATGAAAATTCTTTCCTTTCATTTGAAATAAGACTTCACTGAAACTCATGTTATACTGCATAAATACAGTTTTCTATGTGTGGCAAATTATTCTTTTTAAATTCAACATCACTTTATAACATGAGTTTTAGGTTAGCATCATTAAGAATCAATATCTATATATACTAAATTATGTTCACCATTAAAAGTCCCATTCTATTCTTCACAATATAAGTGATCCCCTTTACTTAATTTTCTCAGCACTTATTCCATTGCCAGGATTCATACATTTTCAGAAAGAAAATAAAAAAAAAATATGTTGCTACTGGTTTCAGAAAATTTCACCTAAGAAAACTCTGTCACAGTACTTGATGAATTACCATAGGGTAGAGTTCTGAATATCATAACTAAAATGATGGTGAAAGAAAGTGGACTATAATATCCCAAAGATGCAGGAGGAAAAAAGTTATTTCACCTTTTCCAAAAATATGGGAAGAAATGATGCCAATATCTCTAATTTTCAATAATGAAGAAGGAAGAAGGAGCACCAATGAACTGAATGGAGATTACTAAAGAGTTAAACCAATTTGGGCAAAAAACATTAATTTCCTTTTGGACTATGATCATGATCTGAGACTAAATCATGTTAGTAGAAATGTTAGTTGTAATGGCTCACTAAAAAATAAGCACTCTTACCAAGTCGGGTGAGGGCATCTCAGAATCCCCAAATCTGGCTGCTCTAAATAGGTTCTGCCATCCACCACATCCAAACAAAACATATTCTAGTGCCTAAGATTTTTAATGGATAGGGACTTTAATTAGTGTGCAATGAAGAAAAGAGAAGGGAAAGAATTGAGAACATATTATAGCTTTCAAGCCCCCAAAGTTACTATCCTCTCATGGGTAATTGTTCAGCCAAACAGGATTGGCCCCAAGTAGGACCACTTACAACAGGATGGTCCTCAGGAAAGGGAAGAATCCAGGTTCCTTTCCTCCGTCCTGGGGACAGTGGAGTCAAGCAGGGAGACGAAGCTGGAGAGTAGACTGAAGAAGGAAGGAAGAAGTATGAAGAGCAAGGAGGAGTCCTGGAGTAGTCACATGGAGCAGAGAGATGTGAAGAAGCTGTGCTTGCTTTTTGGCCTTAGACTGGGTTAAAAGAGATGTGGGAGAGGGCCTCCCTAGTGGCGCAGTGGTTTACGCAATGCACTGTGAAGCAGACCGCAGCCACTGTAGCATGAGATAGATCCCTGCCACCAGCCAGAGAGGGAACCCTCATGGCGCAGCAGACCTCTCCTGCCTCGCCAGCTGCTCCCCTCAGCACTGTATTTCAGTCAGTCTGCCTGTTCTGCTCCCCACTCTGTCTGGTGAATGAATCCTCTCACCTCCCACGACTCTGGCCTGTACCCCAGCTCTTGTATGCATAAATAAATAAATTTTAAAAAAAGAGATGTAGAGATGTGGGAGAGAGACCTGTGGGGAGGTTAACAAAGACAGCTTTTATCTTGATTTTGATTTTACTCTTTTCCTTCCAGACTTGTCTGGCTGTTTCTGACCCTTTTTTATGGGTCCCCATTGGAGGTGCTTTAGACTTGTGGCAGGCTTTTGAGTATAAGTGGCCCTGCTTTGGGTCAACCCTGTTAGTCTGGACATTTACCTAGGAGGGCATGGGTAACATTGAGTGCTTGATTTGGAAATTTTATTCTACCTTTTTCTTTGTATTACAGTTCCTTTCCATTAAAGATCTTCGACAGTTGAGTATGTTTTGTCTTAATGCGGTGGATGGAAGAACCTATCTGTGGTGCCTCTCATCCCACCCTGCAATACAGTGAGGGAAACTCCCCCTTCCCCTGGGGACCACCCTTGTTATAGTACCCCAGAACGACAGGCAGTAAATGCTTTGGGTATTGCATTATCATAGAAAAGTAATCGAAAAGTTTCTAGGGTTCATGTAAAGCAAAAATTTGCTAAGAATAAAACTATGAGAAACCAAGAAAAAGAGAAAGAATAGTCGGAAACAATACAGGAAAAGTGAAAAAATTTATAAAAATAGATTTTAAAACACAAATTTTCACAAAGGCAAGTAGTCTCATTGTAATGTACTTCACTTCCTTTCATAGCGTATTTGAAAGTGATTTTAAAAGTAACTGCAATTTTCCAGGGGATCGATCTTTTTTCATGGGAGATTTGAAGTGGGAAAATGGGCTGGCAATTGATTTTAAACAATTGGCAAACCCTAACACAAACGTTCCAGTCAATTCTCCAATATCTGTACCCTTGGAATATGAAAAAGATCTTACATCAAGTAGTGCCCACCTGTACTTCCCAGTCTCCACCTAAATTAGAGACCAATTTACTATAACAGAATGTGAATGAAGATTTGGTATTTGTTCAAAACTGTGTGTGCAGAAGAACTATTTGTAAAATTTTGAATTGCAGTGCAACATTGTGATTTATAACAAATATGTATTTGATCTTCTATATTTCCTGGCTCACAATTTCCACATGCCTTGGAATTCTGAAATGTTCAGAGTGTTAGAGGTCTCTTTATATGTTAATGAGTTAACCTTTCAGGAAGCACCTAACAATGGGGTCTGTTTATTTAGAGAGCCAACCACATAATTAGTCCCATTCCCACCACCCCTCCACCTCCAGGCAGTGGAGAGGGGCTAGAGGTTGAGTTCATTTGTCAATGTTCAATGAATGAGTTAATCAATTATGCCATTGTTGTGAAGCCTCCATAAAAACCCAAGAGGAAGGGAGTTAAGAGAACTTCCAAGATGAAAACAGGAATACTGCAAGAGGTAAACCTGAGGAGGATATGGAAGCTCCTTTTCCCTTATCTTGCCCAATTACTTCTTTCATCTGGCTATTCCTGAGTTATAGTGCTGCAGTGAGCAGGACAGGTCTCTCTTCCTGGCCTATCAGATAAGCATCCTGATGTTGCATTTAATACATTTGTCTTCTTGCATCATAAGAAAAAGGAATAACCCTAAACATAACCCTAAGAGGATAATAAGAGTTAAATTCCAAGGAAGTTAATCATCAGGTGTGAACAAAGCAAGCTGGTGCCCACTTGAAATCTCTATAAGCCTGCACCAAAAAAAAGGACAGGTCAAACCTTGCCCATCTCCCCTTTGTTTTACTCCTTGTATAAATAACACTTCACTCTACCAAAGTTCAGGACAGTGGTCTTCAGACACGAGCCTACTGCCCTCCTCAGTTAAACTACTTTCCTTCTCCTCTAAACTCTATTTCCTTTTATTGGCTGAGGGAAACAGAGGCTTGTGTTTGGTATCAACAGACTTTATAATAACAATCTAGTGGGTAAATGGGTTTATAGAGTTCTGTGAACTGCTCTAGAAAGTTAATAGAAGCTGAGGAGGATGTCCTGGGAACCCCTTATCAATAAGCTGCTGGCCAGAAGCACTATGTTTACAACTATTACCTGATATCCTAGGGAACGGAACGATGGTGGGAACTTCTAATGTGTAGCCAGTTGGTCAGACCACAGGAAAAACAGCCTGGACATGTGGCTGGTAGCTGAAGTGGAGGGTGATATTTGGAAACTGCCATTTATCTGTGGAATCTTATACACAATCTAGGTAGACAGTGTCAGAATTGCAGTGAATGGAGCAGAATGTAAGGAAACTGCTAGTGTATGACAATTGCTTACTGGTATGTAGAAGCCTACACACACTTGCTTACACATTCACACTCACGTTGGCATCAGGTGCAGAAACCCTGCACATATAGTTTACAGCATATATTTTTGAGTAAAGAATCAAAGGAAAAACACAATGTTGAATTGCTAGCAGTGAGAATGGATACCTGGACCATCAGCGACTGAGCAAAACTCCTTTTAAAGCTATGGCAAACAACCAGATAGAATTTTAAAGACTAGTTAGGAAAACTGTGTTCTTTACATTCATGTTTACTGGATTTGGCTCACCAGATTTTTAATCTCAGGCAAACAGGCTTGCTGCATCTTTACTTAATACCTTTTGGGTGGAAATTAATTTTACTGTTGATTAAATAGGAACATATTTGAGCTTGTACCACTATTTAAAGGGACAAAATCCAACCTTTTTCTTTTTTGACTTTACCAATAAGTTATTCCTTGGATGTATATCTTCAAGTAAAACAGTTTTAATAGTCATAAATATCTACTTTAATGGGAATTAAAGAAAAAATAACAAAATAGCTGGAATTTTATCTTTGAAATGGCATAGATTTTGTTGTATTTCTGTAGACAGTCAAATCACATAACTCTTCTCAGGTAAACAGATTTGGTGCTTTTCTGTTTTTTCTTTCCTACACATTGCTTTATTTTCTCCTTTCTAATTTAAATTTCTCAGGCGTGTACCAGTTAAGAGCTAAATGTTCATTTCACAATTTCACAAGTAACTATATAATGTACTTTTTCAATTTTTTTAATGTTTATTAAAAGCAAAACTACATATGCTTATAGAAGAACCATAGAAGAAAAGTCACACTAGGTATTGCGGATATTTGTAAGCCACACAAAACTGTATGGAAAAGTGAAAAATGAAACCACCAAATTCTTTTTCATATCACATCTCTACTTATCACTAAATGAAGACAGAAATTTTTCTACAAACTGATAATTAAAAAGAAATTTATATTTGGGGCCTTCCTGGTGGCCTTACCTCTGAGGTAAGTCTCGGAGTTATCACCACTACAGCCGAGTTCGATCCCCGGCCAGGGAGCTAACCCATACATAGTGCAGCAGACTTCTGCCTCGCCCAATGTTCCCCTCAGCTATGTATTTCAGTAGATCTGCCCGTCTGCTCTGCACTCTGTCTCTTGCGAACCGTTCCCCCCACCTACACCTCTGACCTACACAACAGTTCTTCTACAAAAAAAAAAAAAATATTTGTCAAATCTTTTCTATAATTTCTCCATTAACCTATATTATCAAAATTATGATAAACTCTTTTAAGACTTTTTTATGATGCATTTTATAATTCACATGCAAACCAATTTTGATTTTGAGATTTGATTTAAACCTGAAAATCTTTAATGTTTAAAAGATATACAACCCAGTTTTCATGTACAAAGTTCAATAAACATTAGTTAGCTAAAAAATCAGTGGACTGAATAAACCAACTGATAAATAAAACCCCTGAGTTTTATTTTGATGTTTATTAGTTTATTCTTCCTTTAATTGGACTTTTCTATAAATAGTACTTTATAAAAATCCAACCTGAATTCATCAGTGCTAAAATACAGAGCCTAACATCTTTAAATCACTGAATCACTCAGTGTTTTAAAATCAACACATTAACTAAAACTCAGCTATTCCTCTGCTCCATTGACTCTGGTATGAATGTTTCAGAGAACATCTAAGACAGGGACAATTTGATGTCCCTAATTTTCATCCTTCCCATCTAGAAAGGGTTTGTCAGTGAAGATTATAGAGGTTTTT
Source organism: Galemys pyrenaicus (assembly GCA_019455555.1). NCBI lineage: Eukaryota > Metazoa > Chordata > Mammalia > Eulipotyphla > Talpidae > Galemys > Galemys pyrenaicus. Next base: position 4,547,356 of record JAGFMF010011573.1, on the reverse strand, counting down.
ATTTATATAACTTAATAAACTTTTTTTCCCAAGGTCCTTTAAACTTAATAGGAATGTTACCAGCACTAGCCACCTCCTTTTTCTTCAGGTACAGAAGGTTTAGTCAGTAAATTTCTTAAGTCCATGGCCCTTAGTATCATCCACAAAAGAGCCCTCTTTAGTGTGAGTTACAGTTTATTACAGCTTTCCCTTTAATCCCATAACCAGTCCTTTTTCTCCTTCCCTTCTCCTTAGACAGCTATTCTGGTGGGTATTTTGTGTTTGTGTGTGTGTGTTTATGTATATACATCTACATATATATTACTTTGTGTTGCTGAAAATTTGGAGTTATATTTTCAGGCATACCATTTACAAATTATTTTATACTACCCTTACCATTATATTTCTTTAATCTATAAATACTCTTCTGTTATTTGAAGCTTCCTAATTTATTTCTTGTAGTATACATATTAAAATTTACCACTTTTTAGAATACATGTGTTGAATTACTTTTATTGTAATGTTTTACAATACTGTATAGATTTTTAAGGATACAGGTTATCTTTGGTTTAATTAAGTATGGAGATATACAACTGCCTTTTCCACATAGAGACACATTTTACCTTTTCTTAAAATACAAATGGACAGATTGTAACTGAAAAACAACAACAACAATGATTTGTTATTAATAAAAGGGTTAAAAAAATACTCCTCCTTACTATTTCTTGATATACACAGAATGAAGACGATGAAGTCAATGTAGTCATAAAAACTTTAAAAATCAGTGGAAACCTTTAAAAACTTTTTGCTATAAAGCATATAGATGTAAGAAAAAAATGAATAACATATGTCTGAAAAGGGCAGCAAAGTGACCCTATACAGTATCAGTATATTAAACACAAGACAGAAGTAGGTCTACACAAGGAATTTCTGTTCATACATACTGCTGTTAAAACTTAGTAGGGTATTTTTATATTCATACTATTTTTCATAGCTTGGGATTCTACATCTTTGTGATGATAAGAATTAAGTATTACAAAAACACTTCCTTTATTAGATGTCTCTACCACATGGGTATTATGCTAAGTGTATTGATCTGTACTTTCTTATTTAATCATTACAACAAATATATAAGACTGGTATTATCAGCATTTTATATATGAAGCAAGTGGAGTTCAGAGAAGTTTGCTGACCCAGTTAAGGCCACATGACTCATAACTGGAGAGTTGGGATTAAACTAACTTCTTAGTCTTACATTATTCTGTCCCACTGGGAAAATGGACGGGAGGATGTTATGTTGCTTCTGCTCCACACAGAATTGAATTCTGCAGAATGTCTCTTAATTATTTTGTTTTAGTCATTTTAGGGGGTGTATAATGGTGTCTCATGAGAGTTCTGATTTATATTTCTCTAATATATAATGATGATGTACATATTAATATGTGCTAGTCATATGGTGAAATTTCCAAATCTTGTGATCACTTTAAAAAGTCAAATTGTTTATCTATTTACTATGGGGTGGTAGAAGTTCCCTCTGATTTCAGGATATAGTTTTCTTATGGTATGTTTTGTAAATGTTTTCTCTGAGTCTGTGATTTTCTTTTCATTTTCTAAGTATCTTCTTTAAACAAGAAAAAGGTTTTAATTTTGATAAAATCTACCACTGCAACCATTTTCAAGTGACAGTTCTTGGCATGAGGGGCTCGTGTTTTTGTGCCGCACTCACAGTCATCCATCCCCCAAAATATTTGATCTTCCCAAACTCACACTGTTCCTACTGAACACTAACTTCACATTCTGCCCAATCTCCAGTCCCTGGAAGTGTCATTTTGCTTTCTATTGACATTTCTAGGACTTTGACTGCTCTGGTATCATTTCATCTAAATGGAATCCTACTGTGCTTTTCCTCTTGTGATGGTTTTATTTCACTTAGCATAGTAACCTCATGCTATAACATGTTTCAAAATGTCCTTTCTCTTTAAAACTGATCAACATTCCATTCTGTGTATATAACACATTTTATTTATTCATTTATTCATCAATGGAGACTGGAGTACTTCCACCTTTTTCCTTTCATCCTTTGTGAATAGGCAACCATGTACACAGAGTATACGTTTTCTAGTTCAAGCTTTCATTTCTTTTGGGTATACACTGAGTAATGGAATTTCTTAATCATGTGGCAACTTGTTATTTTTAGAAAAACCATCATAGGTTTTTTTTCAAGCAGCTGCATCATTTCACATTTGCATCAGCACTGCACAAAAGCTTTAATTCCTAAACACATCTTTTGAATAAACATTTATTAAATTGAAGTGCTGTATACCTTTATAAAAGTACATGGAATATAAATGGACACCCTGATGAAATTTCTCAAAAGGAACATACTGCTGTATTCAGCACATGATGATAAAAAAAAGATTATAATTAAACTCTCCAGAAGTCCATTTCATATCACCTCTCAGTTATTGATTCTTCGTAAATGTAATCATTATTTTAACAACTAAGTACATATATTATTTATTCTTGCTTTGGGGAGTTTTACACAATATACTCATTTGTGTCTGACCTCTTTTGCTGAAAGTTTTATTGATGTTATTCATTTATTTTCTTGAATATAGTAAAATAATTTTTATTATATGGTTATACCTATACACATACAATATTATACAAAATTATGCATGTATAATGCTATATACACATGTATACAATTTTTTATAAACTTCAAAATATGTTGACTAATTACAATGTTTGTAGACTTCTGACTTATTACCACTTTGTGGGTGTTATAAAGTTATGAACATTCCTCTATTCTTTGGTGAAGATAGACAGCTATGCCTGTGTGTATATATGAACTGAATTTATATGAACAGAATTATAACATATATGTGAATATAACTTCTAGATTGTAATCTAGGTAAAAGTTGCAATTTATAGATACTTTGAAAAGTTTCCCAATATAATTGTATCAGCATCAGTTTTAATAAACTGAGTGTTTCAATGACTCTATATCCTTTATAATACTATTTAATGTGTCTGTAATTTTTTGCTTAAATTTATATTTCCCAGATAATAAATAAGATCTGGATCTTTCAATATATGTATTGGACACCTGCATGTCCTTTTTTAAACTGCATATAGTACATATTAGTTTCTTGCTTAGGCAAACTGATGGAACAGCACTATGTCCTGACTATATATTCTAATGTGATGTCTTTGAGATATACCTACCTATAGTCAGCACTATGTCCTGACTATATATTCTAATGTGATGTCTTTGAGATATACCTACCTATAGTCAGCACTATGTCCTGACTATATATATATGTGGGGTACCTACATATGAACAGTATTCTAAGTAGTTAAATAATTTAATTATTGTTTATGTATGAAGCCAGCACATCTATAAGAAAACGTCTGGATAACAAAACCAATCAAGCTATCATCTCTTTTATAAAATACTACATCCATGTTCAATGGCTATTTGATAATGAAATCACAATAAAGGGCTGGAATGCTCAATAAAAGTTTTCATGACTATACAAGTCAGTATTAAAATGAAAATTTTTTAAAAATTTAAAATAACAAATAAGGGGCCTCTCTGGTGGCACAAAGGGTTAAGCACTGCACTATGAAGCATCTGCAACCACTGTAGCATGAGTTCAATTCCTGGCCAGGGAAGGGACCCACATGGTACAACAGATCTCTCCTGCCTCTCCCACTGTGCCCCTCAGCAGTGTATTTTAGTCAATCTGTCTGTTCTGTTCTCCACTCTGTCTCTGGTGAAACCTCTCACCCCCAACACCTGGCCTGTACTCCAGTTCTTGTATGCATAAATAAATAAATCTTTAGAAAATAATAAATAAGATAGTGGTTATACTGACTTTTCCCTTGACTGAGTTTCAAGAAAACCAGGAGTCAAGGAATGGGAAATTTTTAAGAAGAAACTTCCTTTTCCCTCTTTTTCAAATAGTAAAAGTGGGGCCTTCCTGGTAGTGCAAGGGTTTAAGTCTCACACTATCAAGCTCTACATAATCACTGCAGCAGGAGTCCTATCCCTCAGCCCCTGGGAGCTGACCCACATGGCGCAGCAGACCTCTCCTTTCTCACCCACCGCTCCTCTCATCACTGCATTTCAGTAGATCTGCCAGTTCTGCTCTCCACTCTGACTCTGGTAAATCCTCTCACACCCTACACCTCTGACCTATACCCCCCATGTTCTTATATGCATAAATAAATAATTTTTTTGGCGGGGGAGGTAACAGTGTACTGATCTATAGTTTTTCTTGCTTCTTTGGTCTCATGAATGAATAAATTGTTCATGCAATGCCAGCTTTGTCTGCTATTTATTAATAGGCAGTTCATATGAGCTCGGGAGACAGATGAACATAATATCCAGAAAGATGGCACATACAAACACATGAGCTTAGACACTGAGTATGTCAGATGGCACTAGGCCCACCTTTTTCTGCTAGAAATGTTACTTATGATTACAAAATGGTGTTCCTAGCTTCCTTGAAGAACTCACCATACTGGACAAATAACAGATACTTTTGGTTATGTCCAATAAGTTATTTCTTTGGATTTCAGGTCCAAACAAAACTACAGGTCAGTTCAAAGGTATTGAGCAATGTATAAACATCCTGCAAGGAGAGTTTTATATCTGTTTTGGGAAGGGACTCATAATACCAATCCCTCACTTTTAGACATGCATTTTTTCAAATGACCAGTTGAGTGGGATCTTATTAATGACCTATTTCCATACGTGGAATCAGTCAGATATACTATGAATACTTCAGTCTGAAATGATTAGAAATGTGGATGACATGGACATTCATTTACCACCATCATTACTCCTCCTTTTAGTAGTTTAACAAGGACATCAGAGTTACTTTTTAGAAAAATCTGAAACTAATCCTTAGATGCTGGAAGTTTCTACTAATAGTGTCACTTTTAAAATCAAGGGCTGTCTATAGTTGCATGATTGTTTTCTTTGCAAAACAGTTTCTTTCCCATCTCCTTCCATTAAACCAATAAGCATAGTTCAGGTTCTTTCCTGAAATATTTACTATATTGCATGAATTTATCCATTTTTAGCCAGAGCATAAAGATAATAGGAATGCAAGGGGTTATATTATGTATCCCTAATAATAAATACATTATCTCTAGTATATAACATAAGAATGTATTATAATCTCTACTATGCTATTATAGAGATTCCACTATCTAATTACATGGTTTCTCAACCAAATAAGTCCCATTTTGTAAAATCTATCTCACATGACTTTAGTAGTTTGTAACCATGATTTCTTCACATAAAAGTGGCTTTATTGGCAAAAAAAAATAATGTGCATGTATTCACAATAATTTAAAATATGTTCATGGTTTGACTATTGATATCGGGAAACAAAATGTTATATACAATCAACAATTGTAAATGGATAGAATATCTTCCAATTGTTCCTTTATGAGTCATTTTTCTCCACTCTCTTCCCTTAAGCTGACCTATATGAATTACTGACAGGGCTCCAGTACCCTTTGATTTCTGAGCAGGTTCAGTTAAAAATGATACTCACAGAAAATAGAATGAAAAGGTGTCAATGATCTTTTTCAACTCATTTATTAAAGTGAAACATGAAACAATATAGGTTATCTTTTCTACCCAACAAATATTTTTATCTCTACCAGACAAATATCTTCAACTTGCAATTTCACTTAGGCTCATGCTATAATTAATAATAAGAATCAAGGTCAAACACTGTTACAAGCTGCTAGAGAAAAAATAATTCTTCAGAGGGTTAGTTAAATAATATCTCACGATAACACTACAAAGACCTACAATCTTCTTGCTTTATTTCTAAGGTTTTAGATAATGTTTCTTAAGAAGATCAGGAAGGAGATTGAATGAAGGGAGATTAAAGAAAAGACTAAGGGAGTGAAGTGGGTCTTTAGCTTGTTCCTTTTCTGTGGTGCCACCATGGGCTCGCTTTTGTCCTCAACAGAGTAATTTGGTTCCATAAAGTGATCTTTTCTATGTAAGTGCTTTCCTTTCTTGCTTCCGATAACTTCTCCTTCCATGTCCTGTCAGGCACACAGGTCATGCCAGACCACTCCTACCAACTCCAGAATATCTTACTCTCCTTCTGGCATCCTAAATACACCATTTGTAAGCGATCCTTTGTTAGTCAACTCTAATCTATACATCTGAGTGTGCGGTTTTCTGTTGGAAACTTGACTTACAGAGGGATCAATCTTCCTGTGAGGACTAGGGACAAATATTACTTAATAATGCGTCAATGTGCTTAACGATAGTAGCAATGATGTTGACAAAATGTTAATTTATACCACTAATAAAGTAAAAATAATCTAGTCAAGTTAAGTGAAAATATGTTGAAGTATATTGCAACAAAATATGTTGAAATAAAAATAGTTATGTCTGAGATAGTGTTAAAAAAGGAACTAGGGGATATAAGGAAGTAAAACCTATTTGAGAAGGAATGTATGAAATAGGTAACACATGTTCACCATTTATGAAGCAAATCAACTTTTCCCCTCAATAAATTCCTTGCTTATTTTATTAGGCTAAGATTAAACATCTAATTTGCATTGCATATTTGCTATAAGCTTATTCCTCAATTTCCCTACCTACTTCGTCTGGAAGTTTCTGACACCTAAAGATAAGAGACCTTGAATGGGCCACATAGCTTATTTTTAGCTGTGTTTTGAATTAGTCTTAAAGCCTGCAAAACATTATCTTAGATAATTACATGACATCATTAAACAATGACTAAGGTGAAAATTAATGAATAATTGATGGCTCATATACTGTAACTTGTCAAATACTTAAAATTTATTTTACTGCAGACATATTAGTCATTGTTTTATTTCCCTTTTCTATTATGTCACATTTGTTTCCCAGCACTATAAAATAAATCAGTGTAATCCCTAGCGTTTACATTTTGTAGTTAAAATAAAGTACCCTTATGATTATCTTAACCTAAGTACACTAAAGATGTGTTTGTTGTTTATAAGTTTTAAATCTTCAAATATGTGTAAAACTTTTTCAATGAAAACATTTTTATTATATCAAAAAATAAAACATTGCTTTTTTTAAATAGATTTTTGGGAAGTAGTTTCTGTTCCCTTTCTATTTGTGTTCTCTGATCATAGTTATTTGTACTCTCTCTTATAATTTGAACAGTCTCTGAAAGAAATTTAAGGATGACTTCATTCTATCAATGGTTAAGCCATTTAATATATGCCGGAGAGCCAATTCATGGATGTTCTGACACTTTAAATATTAATTTTACCTTTATCTTTCCCTACAGTCAGACCCCAGATCAGGATCCCCTAGACCTACATATGTCCATCAGATGGAACACCCCAGCAACAGGGATGGGGAATTGAGTGAAATGTACTCTTTTCCTGGGAACTGGCAGATGATCTCACAGCTTGGATTTTACCTCCATTATTGGTCAGCCATGCAATGCAGTCTCTCAACTGCACAATCCTTTATGGGATATGATTTCCCCATTAAATAATTTTCTCTGTGGCTTAAGAGTATCTGCAAGACACAGATAATTCTAAAAATATTTTGCAAGTCTCTTGACGAATACAAAGCTCTCTGATAGCCTTGCATTTAAGGATTATTGTAACTTTGTCCAAGTAGTAAGCACTGCTGAGATAAACAGTAGTACATGCAAATTGAAAAATGCCCTCTTCCCCTATAATTAATCAGAAAGCCAAAATATTTATAACTATAAAATGGTACTATTAGAAATAGTTGTTTCCATAGATAAATGATAGCACACAGCTTGAAGAATATAATATTTTCTAAGTGATTCTTTCAATACAAGAAAAATAGCTTTAGTGAAAATTTTACTTCATTATTTTTACATGCAGTATAACACACTCTTTCCTGAGTTAGAAATGCAAGAATTATTTCCATTAACTTTCTAATCCGATTGCCACATTTTTCTCCTCCACTCACACCACTTTCTACTAAGTCCCCAAAGTCTAAAATGATAAAAGAATACTTTTTGCCATTTCAATGCAGTAGTCATGTAATTTCTCATAAAGGAGAAAATCTTATAAAATTTACCAATTTTATTATCTGGAAAGTTATTTTTACATTATCCCACTGCTTTTCTTTGGTAAGAAAAGAAAGAAGTTGTCTTTAGTCACCAAGAAATTTTAAAAGAACAGAGATGAATATTCCAACATTTTTCTGCTTTCTTCTGATTCTCTTTCCAATCAGAACAATACTATAATTCATGCATGCTCTTCTGTTTATCTGCCTTTAGTAGCTTGAGAAGAATAAAGTGTCAAGTAACAGGTTTGCTCATGCTCTTGTCACTACTTGAAAGTGCTTAGGTGTTCTTTGAAAATATAAATAAAAGTCTATTGATCTCATATACAACCCAGGGTTATTTAGCAAGAAACTTTAAAAAATGAATTTAAGGAACAGGAAGGACAGAAGAGAAGACAAGATTTCCAATGAGAAGCATGAATGACCCACATGGCTTCTGGGAAAAACAATTTAGGTATTTGTCTCCTTCCTATATACATCTAGTGCCAACTATCCTCATTTTCTATCCCATGCTATGGTATATGTGCCTGTTTGATAATTCATATACTTTTGATAAAACCTAATTACTAGATCAACATAGATTGATATACAGGGACTTTCTTTTGGTGGTCTGATTCCTTGATGAGAATAAGAACCTCTTTCAATCGTTTCTAATTGTGAGACAACAATAAAATTATTAATCAGACCATAAATCTTTCTATAGATTGAGGATCAGAAAAAGCAAGCTAATTATATAAAAAACTATGGTCCTCTACCACCTGAGCATACCAGCCCTCTCCTTTCAGATCTAGGATTCAAGTGATATAAGATATAAGACAGGATGAGAGGAAAGGGAAGCTTTCAGTCTTGTTCACGGAAAGGTTGACACTGTATGTGGGTATAAGACAAAAACTGATAACTTAATTAAAAAACTGATGACAGTGTTCACTTCAGGCTACTAAAAAAAAAATTGAAGTCAATATAAGTTGCCTTACATCCTTACTCACAGTGGCTTTAGAGAACAGTTAGAAAGTTTGAAAATTATAAATGGCCATACCAATAGCCTCTTGTGATTAAATGAGTATTTAAAAGCAAAGGTTAAATAAATCATTGACCAAATCTAAATTCACTGCCCAAAATTATAGATGCATTCAGTCATGCTGCATGGACCTAACAGTTGCTTAGTGAAATCCATGTACTAAATTATTCAATTTCTTAATAATATCGAAAATTCTTAACTAAAACTATGACATAAGTGTAACATAAAACTGGAATTTCAGTCATGAAGTGATCATCTTGGGGAATTATTACATAAAAGAAAATACTCAAAAATAAAAGCATTTTGTCCTAATTACATCATTTCTGAATATTTCTCATACAAAAGTCAGTTGACCATGCCAGAATTTATGAAGCAGAAAACCACTTTGTTTAACTACCCTGTAAAGGTAGTGACTTTTTGTTGTTTGAAACAATAATAGCTAATATTAAGATCTTTATTTGTTGCAGCTACTTCTGTAAGTTCTTCCCAAACAATTTTGTGAACATAAAGCAATCAAATTTTAATTAGATGTTAGGTAGCTATTTGGTCTCAGGAAACTGATGGTAGATTTCATGTACTTCACCACTCAAGGTTTCCATGAGCCAAAATAACATACTATCCAAATACTGAACTCTTACTTAAGATAATGTAATTTTTTATCAGCAAAAAAAGATGTTTAATTACTACCAATCAAATTATGAGATGTCTGTTAGTCAGATGCATTTTATATTATTATATTTTATGTAAATATTAAGTATTCACTTCAAATTTACCTCTTATTAGAAATGAATTTACTATCCAAGTGCTTACTATTTTGAAACTGGTTCATCTCTCTCACACACATACATATTCACAAGTTAAAAAAAAGCAAAACTGACAGACCTTATAGCAGGAATCTCTCAAATTTAATGAAACATAAGATGTTTAAGATAGTACATTCTACTAAGTATATATTTTTAGGGTAAACAAAGGTAATACTAGTATATGTAAGATATTTATAACTGTATTTTTTCTTTAAAGAAAATCTTGTGAATAATACAGATTTGAGAAAAATAATCTAAAATAGGACAGCAAATTAAAATAATCATAGCTATCAGAATTAGAATGACTAATAGAATAATAATAACTATCAGAATGATACCACAATAGGATAATTATCCAAATATTGGTGGAATGTTTCAAATTTTTCTTATATTGCCATTGGTCATCATTTGTTACCATTTATTAAAACCATTTATATTCCAGTTATAACCTCAGGAAGCAGAGATTTAAAAATTAATAACTAAGTAGATGTATGGTAATGCAAGTTAAACAAAATCATTTTGAAATGTGCAGGAGGGAGGGATTATCATGATGCAAAATAAAAAGTCTATTGAAGTGACAAGATTTGAGTTTTTATAAAAATTAGGAGTTTGTTAGATAGAAAAACAGAAAGAAACAAATCCAGAAAATGTTAAGAGAATAAACCAAACACAGAAGTAAGAAAGTATGGATCATGGGCAGGGAATTTAGGAGAAATAAATTTTGAGAAATTCCTCAGTATCCAGAAAAATAAGGCTTTCCTAACATAAAATACAAAAAGAGTACAGCAGTAAGAAATTAACTTGCCAAATAACTTTTTTAAAAAATACAGTAATTGTTTAAAGACAAGCAACACTATGGTATCATCAGTAATGCTGGTCTATAGATTGTCAGTTTATGTTGGACAAACAGGAATTTTCTCACATAATTATTATATTCACAAAGATCATTATCTCTCTTTAGATATTAACAACTGAAAAGTCAGGGATAAATGTGTTTTTGTTAGGGTTAGCAATGCATGAAAAGTGCCAAGGTGTCATTTATTTTGAGACTAAAACAGGGTGACCCTGATATTTGTAGTTGTTATCATTCATTTCAGGGTACAAAGTGTCCCTTCTTCCTAAGTACAGAATGTGATTTATAAGCTCACCTTTAATGGCAACAGGGCAAGATGTCAGTGTTATTTCTGCAAGAGCACTGGTTATTATTGAATTAATCAAATGAATAAGCAGTGATTAGACTGGAGAGGCATGTTGATTCCAGATTGTGATAAACCTCTACACCAGAGTCTTAGCCTCTGAGTGTCTTCAATTTTCTGTCAGTATCCACAGGTATTTTACTTTGCCTTTATGAAATTGCTATCAGGTTTCTATTCTATCAGGTTTTTTCTATATTAGCAGATTACATGGAATTCATTTCTCATTTTAGTAAGACAACATCCTGATGATGGAAGATAATATCCACAAAATGGATATAACTCTGAATTCTGGTCTACAGTGTGGTTCCAGCTAAGAAGCAAAAACCAACACAGCACACTCCTGCCATTCTCCATCAGGGAAAATGGCCAACTAACAGGATGGAGTCTTACTTCCTATTTCAATGTTTTGCTAAGACTATATTTACCATAAAGAAAATGTCTAAATTATTACTACAAACACAGACTCTTGCTCTCATATGCCAGGCCTGTCATTAATATGGCCTTTTAAAAATTATGTAGTCTCTATTTTTGTCAAAAATATTAATTTTATTTGTCCCCTACTTTTTTCAGCTTTATTGAAATATAATTGACTTAGAACCTTGTGTAAGTTGAAGGTGTACAATGTGATGACTCAATACATGTACATATTGAGAAATGATTGCCATAAGATGATTAGTTTTTCCCTACTCAAATCACATCTTTACATAAACATGTTACGAGAGGCTAATATATGAAAAAGAATGCATTTTATTTGTTGTTACAGAAAAAAGAAAGAGTTTGCAAACAGGTTTTTTAACTGAAGTGTTTTACTAATGTAATACATTTAATTCTTTCTACCTACAAACCTTAGGCCAGCTTGTAGATTAGCTCCTGAACCACAGGAAGCTAATGCAAGTTCTGGGCTAACACAGGCTTTGCCTCCTTTATTGAGATCTTTCTCTGTTAATGGTCAGTCCTTGTTTTTTCCTGCTGCTTTGCTTTGCTACTTTATTCCTACCAGATCTTGAGGCTTCTATTTGCCTGAATTTGACAAAAACAATTGTTTCCATTTGCAGGATTTTCAAAGACCTGGTTCTTAAGCACTGGCATGATTTGTGACCTCTGCCCATCCCTGTCACCCTCTGTGTAGTTTGCTACCAGCTTGTGCACCTGACTGACCTTTATCTCCTGTGACCCCATCTTTCATCCATTAAAATATTTTTTTCTTCTCTATACTGTTTCTGAGTTCATTCCACCACTTTTTTATGAACTCAATGAAAGCAAAAGCTAATGCAGCCTCTTTGACCTGAATAAGTAAAAAATAGCATACAACCACAGATGAATTAACATAATGTTTATAATGATATTGTTCAAGAGTAGGAGAAAATAATAAAGCACTTGATACAAAATAACAAAATAGTAACTATTTCTCTATGATTTACCTGCATTATTTTGCTGCTTTTGCTATCTTGTTTATTCATGCTTTTTACTAGGCTGGCTGCCCAAAGTAGTATTTCTTCCTTCTCTGAGTCCTAGACTCCCAAAGGACTCCAGTGTCACATTTGCTACCTCTGAGGAAAGGCACTAATTAGATAAATCCCAACTCCCCTTCATTAGAAACTCATCTGTTATTCTGTCTTGAGCTTTTCTGCCTCTGAAGAAATGTCTTCAAATCTCTCTTTACCATGTGTGCAGCGGTGCCTCTAACTGATCTCTACATGACTGACTCTACAACTGAGCTATAGGCATTAGGGAAGAAAAGGGTGTCAGAGCAATGAGAATAATTCCAGTCAGCAAAGATCCTTCTGGATTTAGTGTTCCTGCCTTAAGTCTGCTGCCATTACCGTAAAGGAAAGTTAAACTCCCCTTTAATTCATATCACAATTATCAGTATTCTCTAAAGAAACTAAACATTTTTAATTTTGTACATTTATTGAATTCAAAATAACAGTAACTTTTATAAACACGTTTTTTAATTAATGGTTCTGCAGTTCTTCAGATTATTCAAATTTCACTGTCAATTTAGTTATTTGATATAATTAAGGATTCCAAATAAAGTAGACAACGTCTATACCATATACATTTAACTGAAGAAATATTTTCTTTAGTCTCTGTGAAATAGAAAAAAATAATTTCAACACAACAAAAGTAAAAGACCATAATGTCTAGCAGTAAAGTGAAATCACTCATTGCTTAATCAACCCCATGTCCCTCCTCTCTGCAGAGGCAGATAGGTGCACAGCATAGACCACTGTGACTAAGAAAACAGGCTCTAAGATTAGATTGTCTGGATTTGAATTTTGGCTCTGCCTCCCACTCCATGACCCTGTGCAAATTATTTCACTTCTTTGTGTCTTTGCTTTTCCTCTTCATAATGAGCTTCTAGTGTGGCTGTGTGCAGTAGATGAATAAGAACTCTTTGAACAATGCTTGCCACACAGTAAAGTTTCTGATGAATGTTAGTAGGAAATGTTTTTGATTTAGTGCTGGTGGGAGTTTGATATTTGTAGTTCTAAAAAACCAGTGATTCTTAATCTCCTTTTACAGTTATAACTGAGTCCACCCAGCTGATCCTTTGGAGCAGATGACCCCAAATAGTTTGTTTCGTGCTATGGGTTTATATGTGTCCCTTCAAAAAAACATATCTTGAAGACCTAACCAATAGGACACAGAATGTGACCTTGTTTAGAAGCAAGATTTTTACATAGGTAATAAAATGAGGTCATTAGGATTTACCCTAATGCAAATGTCCTTATGGAAAGAAGAAATTTGAATATGCACGCACACGGATAACTTCATATGACCATTATGGCATAAATCTGAGTGAAACATCTTCAAGCTAAGGGACACCAAAGATTACTGGCACACCATCTGAAACTAAGACAGAGAAAGACATGGAACAGGAATACCTTGATCTCAAGAGGTCTAGCCTCCAAAACTGTTAAATAATGTACTTCTGCTTTTAAACTATTCAGTGAGCAGTATTTTGTTACAGTAGCCTAACAAACTATTGTAATGGAAACTATTGTTGCCCATTTCCCTTAGTGCTCATTTTCTAGACTCTACCCCAGCTACCCTGAGACAATGATTGCCCAGTTACACATTTTTATGTTGGCAAAAAACAGAACTGAAAACTGAAATGTTCAGTCAGAAGGATACTATGCAAGTTTTTATCCCCGAATAACATAGTGTGTTATGTGGGGGCCACAAGCAGGACCCACAAAGTGCAAGGATTAAGTATGAAATCAATATGCTAAAAATTTACTCCATACCAAAGGGTTTCCAGGGCCCTTAATGATGCCTCAGTTTACAATCATTGCATAAATATTTCCCTTGTTTGAAAGGTATTGGGTTCTAATACTATGAGAAGATGCAATCTCTAGGTTGCACGCTTTATATATAGTGGTTTTATATTTCAGCTGATATAAGGCTGAGAGCATGAGAAGCATGTTAAGTGTCCAGTTTTTCATAAAGGGAATAAAGATCAACTCTTTGCAAAGAGAAGGGAAAGGAAAAGAAGTTATAGTAAGGACATAATTAAGCATTTCATTGTCGACTGACATTTTCTAGTAGTTGTAAACATAGATGAACTTGCTATATAAAAACAAAAGGTTGGAGGTATTTAATCACCAATGTCAGTAGTAGGTTATCTGGGGTGACTAATGACAAGTTGGTTTGGTTTTCATTTTGTTTTTGTTTCTCTTTGTGTGTGTGTGTTTTTTTTTTTAATGATTTTGATTCTCTACCACCAACACACATCTACCCCCTTTGGGCTCTGAAAACTATAATTGCTAATTGGGTACATAGGAAAAGAATCAATTTAAACTAACTGGGTCATAAACCACATACAGGTTTCTAAACCAAGGGAGTAACAGTTTAAAATTGTACTCCAAGGAAATGACTAAATCACAGGTACATTAAAGTTGTGCAAATGGTTTCAAGAAATATTCAGATTTAGTACAGTTATTACGGCACAAAGTATTCATTTGCTACTCTTATACTGATCCGCCCACTGATGTCTACTAATTATAGAGAAAGGACAATGAGCATTAATAAGTTGATCCTAAGGGTCAATTTGTCTCAATTAAAAGTATTACTTGCCTAAAGAGTGCTTTTATTTCAAGACTATACTCAGGCTTTAGAGGTATTCTTGTTTGCATGGCAACCATTTTAAAAGTATATAAGTTCTAGGCCTTCGGAGCCCTGAAGTAAATGTACTTTTAGTTTTAATCATCAGGAATTCTCAGAAGTTTTGTGAAATGCTCTAAATCCTTGATTTGTCCTTGAGCATGGTTCCGTGACACTTAGTTGTCAATTACATCAATGAAGAATTGTTAAAATCTGGGTGACCAGGGGTTGCCACATACAAGTTACAGGATTGTTAAAGGCATAACATTATCATCATCCATGAGTCATCCCACAGAGTCTGATAAGCAATGTTAAAAAAACTTGGGGCCCAAACATGGCAATAGCTTAGTAGCACAGAGATCACCTGAGTACATGTTTCAAACTCCAGATCCTCAGGTGATTCATGTGCTCATTAAAGTTGAAGAGCACCAATCTATGTTGTAGGACTGATAACAACCTTATGCAAACCTGACTGCAACTTTCCAAACAGAATGCCTTGGACAACAATTTATCTAAAATTTATTTTTTCAACTTTATATTGCTCCATTTTACCCGACTATAGAAATACATATATTTACTATTTATTACACTATTTAATTTTATTGAAGTATATTATTTTATAATGTTGCATATCATTTACAGGTATAGGATCACCTCCTTCAAGTATTGTGAGCACAGCCCACCCACCACCAAATACCCGTTACCCTCTACCATAGTCCACTGTGTTCTCTCTCTACTTTGTTCTCTTCCTTCCTCCTCCATCTCTAGTAGTTTCAATTCAACAGTCAGCTTTCTATGCTTTATTATTGGTTTAGCTTTATTTGACCCTTTTTTGTTTCTCTATATTCCACAATTAAGTGACAGCAGCCAGAATTTGCCTATCTTATGACTAACTTTAGTTAGTATAACCCCCTTCAGTTCTATTCATGGTGTCCCTTGTGGCAAGACTTATCTTTTTATTTAATAGTTGAGTGATAATCCATTGTTTTTATATCCCACATCTTCCTAATCCACTGTTCTGTGTGTTGGCACTTAGGTTGCTTCCATAGCTTTGTTATTATAAATAGTGCACCAATGCACATATAATGCTGATATTCCTTTGAATGACTGTTTTTATATTCTTTGGATAGGTAACTATGAAAGGAATTGCTGGATAATACATTACATTTTTTTTTAATATTCTTAAAAATCTCCAGACTATTTTTTTATAGGGACTGAAGCAATCTATATACCCAACAACAGTGTGCCCGGTTTCCTTTTCTCCTTATCAACATTTGTTTATAGTCTTTTTGATATGGAACATTCTCACACATATGTGATGGTTTCTTATTATGGTGGTTTTGATTTGCATTTCCCTGAAAAATAAGTGATGAGGACTTTTTTATGCTTCTGTTGGCCATTTGTATATTTTCCTTGAGCAAATGCCCATTTAACTACTATTTTTTTTTAATTAGGTTGTTTTTATTTTGTTAAATTGTATGAGTTCTTTGTAGATCTTAGATATCAACCCCTTGTCAGGTATATGATGTACAAATATTTTGTTCTAATAAATATTTTTTGTTTTAGTGACAGTATCTTTAACACTACAGAAGCTCTTAAGTTTGATGTAGTCCCATATATTTATATTCTTTTATATCTTGATGTGGGAGGCAAATCCATAAAGACATTACTGAAACCTATATCATGGAGTTATTTCCACATGCTTTTATAAATCCATGTATAAATTATGGAATACAAAAATGTACCTCAATAAAATAAAGGACATATATTACAAATCCACAACCAATGTGATTAATGGTATTAATACTGAGCACTTTCACTTTTTGATCAGTAACAAGGCAGGAATTCCACTATTACCACTTCTGTTTAATCTATGTTTAGAAGTTCTAGCTCTAACAAAAACAATAATTAAAGAAATCAAAATTGGAAAAGAAGCAAAACAATCATTTACAGATAATATAGTCATTCTGAAAATCCTAAACCTGCCCAACAAAACCATTAGAAACAATAAATGAATAAAGTGACAGTTTACAAAAATCTGTTGCAATTTATGTACAAATGAGCAAGAAGGAAAGTAATTTAAGAAAATAATTCCACTTACAATCACATCAAAAGATTATCTGGGAATTAATCAAAATAGGGAGGTGAAGTATATGTACAACAAAAAGAAGACATTATTAAAGGATATAGAACAGGACATAAAATGATGGGAGAATATTACATGTTCCTAATGGGGACAATGAATATAATCAAAATGACTATTTTACCAAAAGCAATATGTAAATTCAATGCTACCGCTATTAAAATTCCAATGACATCAAAAAATCTGAAAAAAAATAGACAAATGTATCAATGGAACAGAACTGAAAGTACAGAAATAAATCCATATATATCAATATCTAATTTATGGCAAGAGGCCATGCTAATATGAAATAGACAAGGAGAGTCTCTTTAACAAATGGTGCTGAGAAAACTGAATGGATACGGGTAGAACAATGAAATCAGTTACTCTCCAACTCCATGCACCAAAAAAAAAAAAAAAAAAAGAATTAAAGTCCTACTTCTACAATCTTCAGCAATAAAGTATGTAGAAGAAAACATTGGTTCATGATATAGTTCATGATACCAAAGAAGATGATTCCTTGAACCCTTTGACATGGGAAATAACACCAAAGATAAATCCTGGAGGGTATTTGACCTTCACTATATCTAAAAATATCATTAATTAGTTAATTAAAATTTTTCCAAGATAATGAAAAAGTGACAGTGACCTCTTTTTGGTCATTCATCTCAAATGAATTTTACAATTAAATTTTTCATATCCAAATTTCATCTCAAATTAAATTTTTTATACAGTGCAAGAAAATACGAGCATATTAAAAGAACATCATACTAAATGGGAGAATATATTTCTACAACACATGACCAACAAGTGGTTAATATCCATGGTATACAAAGAAATCATACAACTTAATGAAATAACCAAACAAAACTAAGCAGTACAATTTAAAAAAAAATGGGGAGCAAATCTGAAGAGAAAATTTATCAAAGGGACTATAAAGTCAAAGGATATATGAAAATATGTCTAGCATCATTTTTTAAAGTCAAAACCACAATGCTATATCATCTCAAACCTGTAAAAAAGATATTTTTTTTAAAAAAAGAAACGGTAATTTCTGGCGTAGTTGGTGTAATCACTTTGGAAAGTGGACAGGACATACATTCAAAAACAAAATAAGATATGGCAATACCATATGACCCACTAATCACACTTTTAGTGCCTGAATATGAGTACGATACTATAATAAACTTGTGCTTCACAATGTTTATTACAGCATGATTATAGTAGCTACGATTAGGAATTAATCTAAGCGTCCACTAAGAAAGGATGGATAAAGAATATGTGGTATATATATACACACAATAAAAAACTATTCAACTCTAAGGAAAGAGTAAATGTTACCATATCAAGTAAAATGGAAGTCACTTGAGGGAATTACCTGCAGCAAAATAAGTGAGACAATTTCACATATGGACAGTTTTGCATGTATCACTATGCAAGTAACCATACTGCAATTAGGTAATCAAAGCAATTGCAGTTAAGTAGTAAATAAGTAATCAAAATAGATGAACTGATAAAGTAAAATAATTATAAACTACTGGACCTTGATAATGGAAATGAGGTATCTGAGATTATGATGGAGAGGAGAGAGGGAAAGTGTCAAAAGTATAGGTGCTTGTAGGAGGAAATTAATGACCAAAAAGAGGACACTGTCATTTATCATTTTCTCAGAAAAATTTTAATTAACTAATTAATGATATTTTTAGATATCATGAAATTTGAATACCCTCCAGTATGAAAATACATTTTTTTAATTTCAGGGGTTTCACTTAAATTTAAAGAAAATTGGTACTGACAAATATCCAGGGATTCTTACTAAGAAACTGAGTAAACTGTACTCTATTTGCCATTTCCAAAACACAAAAGTTCTGTATTTTAAACATGACTTTTTTTTTAATATTCCAAGACTATTATGATACACATTTTGCTTACCTATCTGAGATATGATCTTATTTATATGTATAGGACATAAATTTCATAAAGCCATTTAACCACAGGATGAAACCAAGGTGATTTGTTGACCAGAAACAGCTGGAAATGTGAAAGATTGATTAAATAAAGGTGTATTTCTATGGTGATATCATTATGTTTGAGATAACAGTTAAAAAAAATCACCAGAGGAATAAAAAATATATTAGGTTTGAATTATATCACTAGAATATTATCATATCATGAGCTTCTGTAAATAATGTATTAATTCATAAGTAATATTAGAATAGACAAATGCAATTCATTTTTCATAAAGAATATCACAAGTTCCATGACAACTGAAAATTATTCCTGCTGCAATAAAATTGGTGTACTCAGAAGGTCTTGTGAGTGTAATTAATAATTTCTAAGAAAGAACTAATCTTGAGCCTCGCTGGGGGCACAGTGGATTGAGTGCAATACTGGGAAGCATCCATGGCACAGAAACTCGAGTTGGATCTCCGGCCAGGAAGGGGACCCACATGGCGCAGCAGACCTCTCCTATCTCACCCGCTGCTCCCCTCAGCAGTGTATTTCAGTTGATCTGCCTGTTCTGCTCCCCACTCTGTCTCTGGTGAATCCTTTCACCTCCCACACCTCTGATCTGTACCCCAGCTCTTGTATGCATAAACTTTTTAAAATAATAAAAAAAGAACTAATCTTATTGACAAGTAAATAAAATTGTAATTTGTTATTTCTCCTAAACACTTAATTATTCTATAATTAAATGTTCATAGACAATTTAAAGAAAAAACCCTGTTGATACTTACTTGTGGTAACACATTAAATTTGAACAAAGCAAAATATTAAAAAGAATGGAAAGATTCATTGTTACATTATTATTAGAAAATTATACTGCCCAGAGTTCCTTCCCTCAAAATTCTTAAGTGTACTTTTTTCTATAATGCAAGTTCATCTTCCCTAATTTTAGTTAATCTAGTATATTAAATATGTGATCATCACAGTTAACTTTTTCTTACTTTAAATTTTCCTGTATGTAATTGTGTTGGTTCTAAAAAAATATTCATCTCTCCCTGTCTTCATATCATAACCACCCCAATTTTTAGTGCTCCTGTCTCAAATTTCCATATAAGTATTTTAACAAGTTCTTATACTCCTTGTTCTTTATTTGTTCCAAATTGTCTTTTAACAACTTATCAATAAATTCATAGTATTTACTATTTTCCTAATCTTTAATAACCCAAATAAACACATCTCTCTCTCTCTCTCTCTCTCTCTCTCTCTCTCTCTCTCTCTCTCTCTCTCTCTCTCTCTCTCACACAAACACACTGAATTTTCTCCTGGAATTTGGAGTCTTTGCCAAAACAATTCAATTATAAGTCATAATTTAATTGTTGTGAATTAACAGTAGTTATTATAGGAGTAATTTTCACTATATTTAATGGAATTTTTAAAGATGTTGTTGGCAAAATAGTTTGCGTTATGGATAAATTTCACATAATTTAATTATTCAGTACCCACTACCTGCCCACAAACTGTTCAGATCAGTAATGTTCTACAGTTGAACATTATTCACATGTTTAAAATTATTGTAGAATATAAATACCAAATATTATATAAAACTCCTACTAGGATCTGAAGTAGCACCTATAGCCAACATGTTAATATTTATATAGCAAAACATATGACAAGTTACTGGAAATGGCATTAGAGTATAAATATTTCACATTGACAATGCAGGATTTGGGTGCCCAGAAAGTTTGTCACATATTAACCAAAACCTTTCAGGTTTCAGAGATTTTGGACTTTAGAGTTTTTATTGATGATGAAGGAAAATTAGAAAAATGTAAGAATCTTCAGCTCAAAAATTCAGATTTTGAAATCACATTTCTATCCCAGTATCTCTCCCACTATAAGAATTTTTTTTTAAATAAAATATTTAATTTTCCCTATTTTGGCTTTTTCCATTTCTTTATTAGTTCATTTTTTCCATTTCTTTATTAGTTCATTCATAAATAATGACTTGATGAGATAATAAATAGTAGAACTGAGGTTTAGTTTCTCTTAAGTACCTAAAATATTAGGGATGTGGCAAGTAAAATAAGTTTTAGGTTTTTTACATATATACTCTTTTAGAAATAAGAAGGAATGTCTGAATTAATGGTTTGTGTTATAGGATTGGTTTGCTCTAAGTCTTCTATAATAATTCAGAGATAGTAATAGATGATAGATAGATAGATAGATAGATAGATAGATAGATAGATAGATAGATAGATAGATAGATAGATAGACAGATAGATAGATAGATATAGGTAGATAGATAGATAGAAAGAAAATAGGCAGATGGATGGATAGATATACTCAAAGGCAAGATTTCTTCTATTAATTCCAATACAAAAAGAAAGATTTAAACAACTGATTTTCTTAAAAAGGTGTTATAAAGGGGAAAACATTGATAGATAAAAAATAGTAGAGATACACATGCCCAAGGTGTGTGTGTTGTACTTCTTGAGTGTTCAAGAAAACACAACCCTGTATGGAATTTCAAAATATGAACCAACATCCTTTACCATGCATTCTACAGCTGGAATTATAAAGTGTTGCATGTGACATTCTCCACAATAACAATAGATGGCTGGGTGCACAAATACGCTAACACGGTCACAGCCTGTTGTCATAACTAAAACTCATACGTCCCTAATTCAGCCTCTATCACTCACTCCACTTATGTCAGGGCACCTCTATGTCTGACATCTCTGACACTGCATAGCTAAGACTGTAACTCCTGCTCCAGACACTGTCATTGCTGCTTGGCTGGGAGAGAATGACCTCTTCCTTGGTAAATCATGTAGGGACTCATCTCTCATGACAAAATCGGTCATCTCCAATGCTATGGTTTTCTGGATTTAATTATTTAGTAATGTTCCTGTGGCTTGACCCCAAGATGTCTAGATTGGATCTAGAATCCACTATATGAGCCACAAGTGCCATTTTACATTAATCTTTCTCCAAAGCTATAGTATCTTTTTATTCACATAGTTCTCTTTTCCTAAGAGATAGCACAAGTCTTACCTGCAGTTGTACTTTGCTTAAGGTCCAACATTGTGTTCCTCAACTGCTCCTGACACAGCTTTATATAGTAATATATATGAAACTAACTAGAGACACAGATAAATAGCACTGATATAGATATACTCTAAATAGTTGGATGAAATTTTCAATAAATGTTCTCTTAAAAGTATTTCAGAATCCTCAGCAAATTGACCCAGTTCCTATTGACTTAAGGACAGTAAATACAGACACTAGGAAGACACCCCATCTCTGGCCAGACATTAGAAAATCTACTGTTGTTCTTAGAAGGATAATAGGCAAAATTATGTGAATCAAATTATCGTTCAGAGTAGATTATCTCATTCTTTGCTGGTATACATATTATTTGTTAAAAATTTAGATCCTGTCCCAATTTCTGCTCTTTGATTCAGGGGTATAGATACAAAATATAGTAACAAATGGAAATTCTAACACAGAGTTTACATGAATCACATTCTGAGAAACAACAAGGAGATTTTGGCAGATGGTAATACACACAGTCCTCTCCAAGATGTTCACATCTCAATCCTATAACTGTTACATATATTGTAAAAGGTATTTTGTAATATGGTTCAGTTAAAAATATTGAGATGGAACTGAATTATACAGCATCCTTATAAGAAAGAAGAGGGGGAAATGAATGAGTAGTAGGTAAAAAACATGACTACAGAAGCAAATAGTTGAAGCACTTATGGAGCAGAACTTAGGAATGCAGGTGACATTTAGAAGCTGAAAAGTTATAAAGTGAATTCTCCTCCAGTACAATCAGAAGAGATCAAGCCATAGAAGATAGTGAAGTAAGCCTAATAAAGACTTATTCCATTCAGTTTTCTAACCTCCAAATATATATGAGAATAGACTGGTGTTGTTCTACACCATTAAGTTTGTGGTAACTTGTTACAGAAGCAATAGGAAGTTATTGCAGAGAACTAGTGAGTAGATGTTTCAAGGGAATCAACACCAGCAGGTGATATTTCATTATTTCTGAATTGCTGTTTGCTTCTTTGTTTTCCCAATAACTTGGTGCAAGTAAAAACAATTGTCTAGTCATTTAAAAACTATTGGAGAACATATTCACAAAACACATAAATGAGAATGGACTGTTACCCAAAATATACCAAGAACTCTTATAAAATACCAACTAAGGATCAAAAAATACAAATAAAAATTGGGACAAAGACTGTAGCAGACACCTTACCACAATGATATGATAAATATATGAAAATATTGTCCATATCATATGTCATATGAAAAATTCAAGTCAAAACAACAATGTGACTCTATGCTTATTAGAATAGCAAAAATCCAGAACCTGATAGATCAAATGTTGGCAAAGATGTAGGACAGTAAGACTCTCATTTGTTTTAGTGAGAATGAAAAATGGTACAGCCACTTTGGAAGACAGTTTGGTGTCTTTCAGCTTAAACGTCTAAACATATTCTTGCCCTATTGATCAATCCAGCAATCATATCCCTTCATATTCATGAAAAGAAGGTGATAATGATGTTGACCTGCACAATAGAGGCTTGGTTTATAAATGCCAATAACTTGGAAGCAAAATGTTCTTCAATGGATGAGTATATCAATTAACTTTGGTATAGTCACAAAATGTAATATTCAACATTAAAAAGAAAGGAACTATAAAACCATGAAAAGACATGGAGAAAATTTAAATGCACATTGCTAAGTGAAGAAGCAAATCTGAAAAGGCTACCCACTTACATGGCATATATGACATACAAAAAAAAAAAAAGGCAAAACTATGGAGACAGTGAAAAGGTCAGTAGTTGCCATGAGTTAGCAGAGAAGAACTGACAGGTGAAGCATACAAATAGATGAAGGGTTTTTGAGGGAAGTGAAAATACTCCATATGATACTGCAATGATGAATACATGTCATTACACATTTGTCTAACCCCATGAAATCTGTAATAGTGAGCCATAATGCAAACTATAGACTTTGAGTGATGACGATGTGTCAATGTAGGTTCATCAACTGTAACAAATGCACCACTTTAATAGGGGAGGCTGATAATGGAAGTCTGTGTATGCATGGGGGCAGGATGATAAATGGGAATATTGTTCCCTACATGCAATTTTCCTGTTAAACAAAAATTACTTTAAAAATAAAATGAGATGTCCAAAAAAAATCAGATTTAGATTCAAAGCTTCATTAATTTTTAATTGTGTAAACGTGGGCAGTTTATTTTACCTCTCATTATATATAAAATGAGAATAATTTCATGAAGTGACATTTGTATTTTTTTTTTGTCGTTTCCACTGCTGTTGGATCTATATCCCAAAGGTATCTCTAAGGGGTATGTCACCTATGGCATCCATCTTCTATGTTTCCTTTTTTTTTAAAGATTTATTTATGAATACAAGCACTGGGGTACAGGCCAGAGGTGTGGGCAGTGAGATGATCCATCAGAGACAGAGTGGGGAGCAGAACAGGAGGATAGACTGAATTATACTGCTGAGGAGAGCAGCTGGTGAGGCAGTGTGTGAGGCACCTGCTGTGCCATGTGGGTCACCTCCCTAGCTGGTGGCAGGGATCGAATCATGTTAGAGTGGCTGTGGTTTGCCTCATAGTGCATTGCTTAACCCATTGCATCATCAGAGAGGCCCCTTTTATGTTTCCTTAATGAATTTTATGATTTCACTTTTAATATTTGTTTTTAATCCATTTCAAAATATTTTTTGTGTAATATGTAAAACTGCCCTAGTTTCTTTTCTTTTTGCTTTTTTGATGAGTCTGTTTGTTCAGATTTCCCAGCATCACTTAATTGAGGAGATTTTCTTTTCTCTAAGTATGATCCTGGTTCTTTTGTTATAAATTTGCTGACCTTATATTTGTGGGTTCTCAATGCTTTTACATTGCTCTATGTGTGTTTTTATTTCAGTAACATGCTGTTTTGATTATTATAGCTGTGTAGAATAGTGTGAAATTGGGGAGCATGATACCTCCATCTATTTAGGATACTTCTGTGAAAAATGCCACTGAAATTTTGATAGGGATTACATTGAATATCTCTATAACAAACTAAAAGAGCTTCTGTACATAAAAGAATGCATTATAAAAATCAAAATGCAGTCTACTAAATGGGAGAAGACAATTGGAACTCATACATCTAACAAGAGATTTATATTGGAAATGTATAAAGAACTCATACAACTCAAATAGAAGAAAATCCAATCAAAAACGTGCCAAGTATCTGAGTAGGTACTAGTCGAAGGGAGCCATCCTGAGGGCCAACAAGCACATGGTAAAGTGCTCAGCATCACTTGTTACTAGGGAAATGCTTGAGAGACCAATGAGAATGACTTTTATCAAAAAAGAGAAGACATAACAACTACTGTCAAGGGTGTAGAGAAAACCAACCTCTGTACACTATTGGTGAGAATGTAAACTTAAATGGAAAATCCTTAAGCTTAAGAATAGAAATAAAATATTATCCAGCTATTTCATTTCTTGGCATTTACCCAAATAGTAAATAACACTAGTTTGAAGAGCTATACTTACACTTATGTCCATTGCAACCTTTTTTCTTAATAGCCAAGGTAAACTAAATGACCACTAGTGAATTAAGAAGATACATAGACATAATGAATTACTGCTCTGTTATTTAAAAAAAGATAAAAGTTTACCATTTGCAGTAACACAAATAGAATTTGAAGGCATGTGAAGTGAAAAAAAGTCAGATAGTTAAAGTCAAATGCTTCATGGTTTCAATTGTAGAACATAAACAAAATAAGGGAACAAATAAAACAAAACAAAAACAAACAGAATGTAAGAACACAATGGTGGTTACTAAAAAGGAACATGAATGGGAATGGGCAAATTGGGTAAAGGGGACCAATCGTGGTGGATGAAAACTAAATTTTTGGTCATGATCATAATGCAGTAAATACAGTGTTGAATTATAACAAGGCATACTTAAAACATACAGTATTGTATACCAATATTATTTCAATTGAAAACAATAAAAATTACACCATAGAATTTTGGGGTTGACAGTCCTTTATTTCTAAGAGGTGAAAGCCCTTTATTTCTAAAGATTAAAATGAGAACATGTTCTTCTTCATCAGTATATCCAGTTTGTACATACAGTCAGTAATATAGTATCATTCCAGTCATTCTCACTTTTAATAAAGTAACTTATAAAACATAATTTATTCAAATCACACTTGTTATTTGTGTAAGTCACTGAGCTAAAATTATTGCCTTATCTTTTGAATCTATAGAATGATTCAATGACACAATAGAAGGTTTAAAAATCAATTTTTTTACAATTTAAATTTGTTAAAGAACTTCCCTTCTCCTTCCATTGTAAATTTAGGAAATATCATGGTATTTTTAAAATTAATTGAAATTGTAAGTTTTTGAATTTACTCATAAAGGAAACAATATAAATGTAGGAAGTCTTTTTCTAAAGTTTTATTTAAAATTGGAATTTTTGATACATTTCTTTCATAATTTTGTTTCTTCTATAGGATTTCTTTCATATGAGAAGTCATATGAATGTTTTATTAGCAAAGATTATTATAGTCCTAACAGTTTAGGGAGAAATGCCTTTTTATTATAGTGTACATCTGCTTTTCAATTTTCTATTAAGATAGAGTTACTTATGTAAACATGATTAAAATAGCTTTGAGGCAAAGGGATGTTTAATCTAATAAATAGGTCCAAAAGTTTAATTAAGTCTGCTTATTTAGTATCAACCTGTTATTAATCTCCTAAAGAAAATTGTATTTTTACATTTTATTAAATTATTTATTGACTAGTAAGATACAAGAAAGATGAGGAGATATGTAGCTCCTTTCTATATATTTGATAATTTTAAAGTTTTCAAATATACATATTGTACATTGTTTCCATCTCATAGTTAACTAGGTTTTTCTTTGTAACCTAAGTCCATAATTATTATTCTTCTCATCAAAATAAATAATAGTATTGTATATATTTAAAGCATGGTTATATATTAAAAGGAAAGAGAATTAAAATGAAAAAGGATTTTCTAATATCTTTAACCACAAGTAGATAGATTTTCCTGTTGGACAGAATAGACTGGTTCGTGCTAGTTAAGAACTACCTAAATTGGTTCATCTGACTCTTTGATAATTGTTTCTTTTACTCTCCTGGCTTACTGAATTGCCAAATTCACTTTCTATATGCTAGATATTGCATTTTTCTGAGCTATATTAACCAAGTTAGTTGGTCTTAAACCACAAGATACATTGGATTCAAATGAAAGCTTTAAAACTATATCAATGCTTGCCCTAGGACAAATTGATTCTGAATATTTTGTGTGTAACCCAGACAGCTACATGTCTTAAAAGTAACTCTAATGATTCTAATGGTCACATAGATATTAGAAGAAATGCCCATGACATTCAATTACATTTATTAATTTTGAAATATTTGTTCACACATGAAACCTAATAATTTTCTACATGTAACTAAATAATTTTATATAGAGTTATCTTATTAAATGACAAGTATATTCAGTTTTATAAATAGTTTAGTCATCCATTAAGGCTCTAGGGTGAAATGTTGAAGAATTAACTCCTTAAGAGAATACTATAAAGAGTGTGTGTGTGAAATCTTATGCAGATATTTTTCATATGTAGTTTTGAGTCAATACTATGAATTTAACCAGTTTGGACTTTTTATCAATCACAATTTATTGAACACCTATCTTAGGTGCAAATGAGTTGTTTTTCTTAACTTTATATTCTGGACCAATATTTAGTGTATGATCACATTTACTACTATTTCTGTTTTGCATGAAATTATTATCCTAATCAGAAATATCATATATATGAATATATACATATGATTTCAAATCTAATTGAAAAGCAGTTGAAAACATTTAATAGGCAAACTCCCATGTGATATAATATTTGACTCTGTTTTTACTTCAATAAAAATAGGCATTAACATTTAGACATTAATTTTCTCATATAAATTCAATAACTTTTGATCTAGTGCCTCCCATTTCCATCAATGATATACAATGAAGGACAGAATGTGCATAATCTGATTTTTTAAATCAGTGCTGCTTGCTATTTGTGGCAACGTAGATGGATTTTGAGAGGACTACACTAGACAGTTGGAGAAAGACAAATATCACCTGATTTTACTCATATGTGGAAGATAAAGAAACAAAACAAGTGAACAAATAAGCTAAATAAAAGCATTCTCTTAGCTTTTGATAATAGAATGGTGGTTTCCAGAGGAGAAGGAAGGCAGGTGATGTTGGTAACACTATAACAGGTATGGTAATGGTTAGAAACCACCACGATAATCACAGGTAAAATATATAACTGTACACCTAAAATCATAGAAAATTATACACTGATGTTATCTCAGTGTTCAAAATAATTGAGAATTACTCTTGTTACCTCCTGAATTCCTTATCTACATAACTGCATGTCTTTCCTTCCTTGTTTATCTAATTGAGCACACTAGAATTGACATCTGTTTTAACTTAAATGTATACATCATTCTGGAATCTCTCATTTACATAGCTCTAATTATCACAGTGTCCCGACTTCACCTGCCTAAAATTTGTTTGAATTTAGATTTTACAATTAAGCATTCATCGAGTACCATATGCTTCATCTTAAACAGGGTGTAGGAACACGTTATTAATAACTACTTAAATAACAACCATGACTAAGAAAGCAAAGTCCTTTGACTTTTTAACACAAGATTTTATTAATTTCAAAAATTCATAAAGCATTTTTAATATTTGACTAAAAACCCCAGAGTTCACAGATTTGATAATAAAAAGACTGAATTTATTTTAAACTTGCAAAGCTTTATTACCAACTTGTCACTGCCTTTAGTGACATCTGACAAGATAATTATGATCAATGCATCAGCAAAGAGAAAACAAAGTTTTAATAGACTGAATCCTTAATCAAAAGCAAATGTTACTTCAATTGACTTGATTTTAAAAAATAGATTAAGGAAACATGTAAATTAAATCTAATGAAACACTTTTAAGTGGGAAATAGAACAAAAAAAATAGAGTTTAAAGCTACAAGAAACATTTAATTTTTTGATAATAGGAAACATTATACCATTTGTATACTTGATACCTTGTATCCCTTGAAGTGGGGAAGAAGTCGATAATGAAAATGGTATCTAACAGTTACTGAGAGTTTACTATGAACTGGATTCCCTGTGTCTGGATATTATTTTATGACTACTTTAGGGAAGGGTGTATTAAATTTATTAAAGTTTGCAAGTTGCAAAATAATAATTGCAATTTAAGCAACATGATTCCAAAGCTAGATATTATCTTTACTTCCCCCACCATCCTTAACTAATATTTATTTACTTTGACTGATCAATTTTTTCAGTGAGTCAAGAAATGTTGTTTAACTGAATTTCTATTCTGTTCTTTTATTTTAGGTGAAAAAGTAAAATCAGAAAATGAGAAAAATCATATTACAGGAATGTTCACTTCAATAACTTCCTCCTTTATCAGGTATCCAGTTAATCCTGACATAGTGTCTGATTTTCTAGGAAGTCTGCAAAGAGGATTTTCCTTTCATATCTAATGCTATTGACATGCTTTGTTGTTTGACTTTTTTCCTCTCTAGCAGCTTGGAGAGAAAGTCATACTGAAGATTAGTATTACATTCCCAAGATGACCTTAGTTCCAAAATAAGAGATGGTCTTAACCTCCTCCCCCCCCAAAAAAAATAGAATGAAAGTAACTGTAAATTTAGAAGCTCCTCCAATAAATTCCTTGAAGAATTTTTATCAAGGGAAAGAAGAAGAAACTTAGAAGTATCAATAGATAACTATCTATATAGCAAGGTGCTTCATGTAAGAACAAAACTTCAGAATGCTTTTAATACATTCATAAACCGAAATTTGTCAACCTATTGATTTTAAATTAATCATAGTATTCCATTTCTATAAAATTTATATTACATACTTGATAAAATCACTATTAGATTCTTTAACAATACAAACATAAAAATGTATGTGTGTTCTTTGGAGAAAAATGCATCAAAATTTAAAAGCATAGAAATATTTAGACTAAATATCAAATAGGTCTGTTTCCACAGAGTTATAGTACATCACAACTAGCTATTATTTTCCAAAAAGAAAAAAAGTGAACTGCAGGTTTGATGACCTATATAAAATGCTATTTAAAGCCAAATTGTCTCTGACAATAACAGACTAGCTTGTATCAGACCACCCTTCCAGGAGAGAACAACAATGAAGTCTCAATAAGGTACAAAACCAACCAACCAAATAAAAAGGCTGTTTGAAAGTGTCAGGGTAAAACAATAGATCCAGAAATGGAGAAACTAAAAATCCTACAGAGAAGGGACGCATGTTGGGGTGAACATTCATCTCAGATGTATATCCCTCAGGACATACTTTAACACATTGTTGGGATAGAAGACAATCAAAAAGAGTGGTTTAGGGTTTGCTTGACTATAGAGATGGTGTTTAGAGTTTTGTGTACAAAAACACACCAGTGTGAGTAGCTAAGATACTCCTTAGGAAGAAATGATAGAAACTCAACACAAAACATTGTCTGAAATTTTTTTTCCAGGGTATTATCAACTCTAAGACAGAATAAGAAAGTCGTTGGGAAGATGATAAATGTCTATGGATGCTGAAGAGCTCAAGATTGAAACCAAAAGTGTGAGAAAGTAGAGTTCTAGGAAGCATGACACACTTTTAGCTGAGACCCTTTCACGACTAAGCCTGAAGAACAAGCACACACCAGAAAAAGAACTGCCTTGACAAAGTCAGAAAGCTAGTTCAAATTGAATCAAATGACCTGCCAGTATTATCTTTATGAAAAAATGAAAAGAATGTGCCATAATTCAGTCTTAATAATTTCCCTAGAATGTTTGAATTCAAAAAAATGATTTCAATGTGAACATAGAAAATGGCATTAAATATACATAACCCAAGACACAAGGAGTAAAATAAAAGTTATCGAAGATCCAAATACTGCAATTATCAGATTCCAATGTTTTAAAATAATCATAATTGATATTTTCAAGAAAACAGAAAAAATAGAAAATTTAACCAGATAAACAGAATTTTTAGAAGTGAAGGATATGGCTATTTTTGAATGAAAAGTAGTATAAACTAAACTACAATACAATATAATGCAGGCAATGCAAACAAAATAACAGCCTAGACACAGAAGTAGAGTGAATTTGGGAACTAAAAGTGATCACCAAAAATATCCTACTGAGATACAGAAAAAATTATAAAAATATGGGAACTATAGAAATTATATATGTGACATAAAAAGGTGAAATTATCTAATATATATGCAAATTGTTGTTCTAGTATGAAAATGGAGAATGTAGCAATTATGTGAAAAGAGTAGTTTAGAATCCTCAAATAAATTTGAACTTAGACTTCAAGTCATATAATTAAACAAAGCTTCAATCAGCCTAAATTCAAAGATAAACATTTAAAATAAGACACAGTAAAAAAAGACAAAAACATTAAAAATACTGGGAGTTACAAGACAACTTATTTCTAAAGCAGAAAAAAAGATGACATT
This sequence comes from Galemys pyrenaicus, assembly GCA_019455555.1. Classification (NCBI taxonomy): domain Eukaryota; kingdom Metazoa; phylum Chordata; class Mammalia; order Eulipotyphla; family Talpidae; genus Galemys; species Galemys pyrenaicus. The sequence goes on along the minus strand of JAGFMF010011573.1, from coordinate 4,515,467 downwards.
TTAATTACAATTATGAAAAGTCAAAAAGCAATCTTAAATTGCTAAAAAAAAATTAATGACCAAAATCTTAGACCTACAGAAAATATTCTTTGCCCAAAAAAGAAACAGAGTTTTTCAGAAAGAGAGTATGTTGTCAGTAAATCAGTAATAAAAGCATTATTAAATAAATTTTATGACTAAAGAAAAATAATGCCAATTGCAAGAAATAATATAACAACAAAAAGCAAATAGATATTTAGGACTAGTAATATAGTAATACTATTATCAAAGCATTAGCATGTTTTAATAGCTTGTAGAATCTAAATAGTTGACAATAAATTGCACAAGTCAATAAACGTGTAGCAATGATCCAGAATTTTTGTTTGATACTAGCATTGATAAGAAATGACAAAATTAATTTATAAACTCTAATACATTATAGGTAATCACCAAAAAATTACATTAAAGGAATGTATAAATAATAATTGTCAATATTTGATGAATTCTTACTGAGTCTATTTAGTAGCATTCTCTGCAACAGAGGCTTTATTGATTATAATCTATCCTTCCATATATAAATGTTAAATGTCCTAGTCTGGTCTCTGCCATGTTGTCAGACTTAAAAAAAAAAAGGAGGTAAAAATGACTGAAATAGCAATGGGACTTCCCATCTTTGCCATTAATGTGACAACTGCGTTCAGGAGCAAATTAAGTTCTGTCCAATTCAAATAACAATCAAACATAAGAAGCAGGGCCTCCCTGGTGATCTATGGGGTTAACTCTCAGTACTACCAACATAAAGAAGCCCCTCAACAACCTGACTTCAATCCTCAGCCAGGAAGCTAATGCATATAGTATAGCAGACTTATTCTGTTTAGCCTGCCACTCAGCATTGTATTTAAGTAAATCTGCCTGTTCTGCTTTCTGCCCCCACTGTGTCTCTGGTATATCCTTTCAAACCTCCCGTCTCCTGTACCATGGGCCTGCACCCTAGTTCATTTATGCAAAAATAAATAAAATCTTTTAAATAATAATAAAATAAATAAATAAATGTAAGAAGCAGTGGTCAGACAAGCAGAATATAAAACTTTTTTTTTCTGAAGTGACACCTGGAAAATTCTCAGAAATATTAGGAGTTCTCTTTGAGTCTTCTAGTAATTCATTCAAAAACTTAATCTTTAAAAACATTTATTTGAAATCTCATTATATAAGAAGTGCTCTCTTATAGTCTATAGATTTTATAGTGAATAAAGTCTCAGGCAGGAAGGAGGAATCAAAAATAAACAGAAAATCATAAATATTTGTCCACTGGGCATAATTTTTATTTTTTATTTTTATTGAGGTGATATCAGTTTACAACACTTGCATAAATTTTCTCTGAGGAATTGTTACTCTAGTAATAGTGGTGCTTTGGCTTCAAGTGTATGGACTGGAAGGCAGTACTTTTCTGAGGTGTGCTAGCTTATCAGTCAACTAGCATACTTATAGAAGACTGCCTTTATGAAGCTAATTCCTTCTATATTTTTACCTTATGTCAATTCTTTGACCCAGGCATCAGCCTACTCCTTATAATTACTTTAATTATAAATGTTCCATGTGTCACTCTGATTACACAGTGATGCCTCATTCTTTTTTATTAAATTATTTTTCCATGCACCCATTTAGCATTAGCATTCTGCATCATTATAAACTAATCAATGTGACTGATTTTCCATAAGTTTACTCAGAAAATAAATGCCACATGCTCTACTGGTCTCTAAATACTGTATCTTTAAGGATTCAGTAATTACTGTAAAATGACATGGGAGGAACCTCTGTGCCCAATTTCAATAAAACCATGATTTACACTTTCTAAGAAAAGGTCCATTTAGACAATGAACTGATAAATTTCTACTGCTGAAAAAGGACAGCAGACAATATTTAGTGATTTCCACAGAATAATTTGATATTTTGGACTGAGATTATGTGTGTATGTATGTGTTTCTATATATATGTACATACATATTCTCATTATTAAAATTTTAAAATAAATTTTCTATGTCATAAAATTAACTTCATATTTGTTTTATTCTCTTCTAATTACATCTCCATTGAAGCTATCACAATGAAATTTTAATACAGTGAGAAAGTTTCCCCTACTCACTAACCTTTTCTCTATCAAAGCATTTTAAGGATATTAATACTTTTTTCCACATTTTTATTCTCAAACTTACTGACTCTAATACCATATATTTCTGTACTAAATGACAATATTCTCTGGAAAACCTTGAGTGCCACAGAGGAAAAAGGAATTCTGTAAACCCCAAATTTTAATGAGTTAGAATCAAAGACTTTTGTGAATAGTGTGAAGTTCATGTCTAGATTGATTTTTCACATGTGAATTTCAACCTGTTCCAGCACCATTTTTTGAAGATCTTTGTCATTATATTGCCTTTGTTCTATTGTCTTTGCTCTTTTTTCAAACATTATCTTCATAAGATTAGCCTTAAGTCTGGAAGTTGTGTGGCATCAGTCCTCTAACTTTGTTTTTCTCCTTCAATACTGCATTGGCTTTATGGAACTTTTGGACTTCTCCATAAAGACATTAGAGTCAGTTTATTGATACCCATAAAATCACTTGCTAGAATTCTGATTAGGGTTGCATTGAGTCTATAGAAAAAGATGGGAAGAAATGACATCTTTACAATATTGAATCTATCATTGAACAAGGAATGAATATCTTTATTATGTAATTTCATTCATTATTTTTCTATTTTTCCATATTGATCTTGTTAATATTTTGTTAAATTTATATTTATGTATTTCATTGTGGGGTTTCTAATATAAGTAGTATTTTCTTCAATCTCATATTGCACTATTCATTTATGGTATATGGGAAATAAAGGCTATTTTTGCAGATGAAAATTTATAAATCATATTTCTCATCAATAACTAAAAATGATATGCTATAGAATTTTTGATATGCAGACACTTGTATAGGTATATTTATGCTTATATATATTTTATATGTTTTGCATATATAATTTAGAGTTATTTTGTTTGTTATTGATGTTATGTTGGTTTATAAAGTTGTTTATATTTTGTAAACACAGGATACTCCTTCAGATTTTACTACCATAGTACACCCAGCACCAAAGTGCCCATAATTCACCATAATTCTCCCTCTCCACTTTGTTCTTCTACCTCCCTTTTCCTTTCTGGACTACTCAGTTCTACAGTTAACTTTCAAAGGTTAGTTTGTAAGTTTGGCTTTATCTGATCCTTTGTTTGGTCTCTATAGTTTACCTGTAAGTGGAACTACCCAGTTAGTGTTATTTTCTAACTTACAGAAAATGAGAGACTGCTTTAAATTTTTTCCTAGTGCTTCTGAGCTATTGGATAGTTTTAAAGATGTTTTGTTATTTTGCCTGCTCACAAAGTGTATAGAGTAATATTATGTAAAGACAAAACACAAAGCACAAAGCGGTAATGTTAATTTTCTTCAATCACTACTTGTAAGAGATACAAAAGTACTTATAGATATTTAAATAGGGAATAACAAAGGTGTAATGCTTTGGTTAGTGCAAAAACAGTGATGACCGGTTCACTATAAGTTGTCCCTATTACCATCAAAAATATTTTTCTTATTCATTGCTTCATGTTACTAATATTCACAGAATATAAAAGTTTCAATATCTTCATCTGGACATCCATGTGTAATACCATCTGGGGACTGCTTTGTTATTTATGCAAATTATTGTATTTTCTGCAAAGATAAGTAAATATTTAATAATATCATTATATCGCTTGTAATAAAGTTAATAATAATGGAGGAATGATGAATAAACAACCATCGTGGGTTGTTAAACAGATGTATTCTAAAATTTTGAAATAACTCTAAGTCAATATGCTTAGAAACTGCACAAAAATAAAATAGTCTTATAACAAATGTTGAGAATTATAAAATTTCAATTTGTGTAATATAAAAGGACATGCACAAATATAAGACCTTGAATTTAATGAGAAACTCAATGAAGAATCTGTTTAATAACCTTATCTTCTATTTGAGAAAATAGATAAGGAATGTCAAACTAGTTCAATGCATTAACAAACATCATACATTCAGTATTTGGACATGTTTTTTTTTTTTTAAAGATTTATTTATTTATGCATACAAGCACTGGGGTACAGGCCAGAGGTGTGTGGGGGCGGTGAGAGGAGTCACCACAGACAGAGCGGGGAGCAGAA
>JAGFMF010011573.1:4449666-4511196 GCA_019455555.1 Galemys pyrenaicus | reverse complement strand
CCATGTGGGTCCCCTCCCTGGCCGGCAGCAGGGATTGAACTCGTGCTGTAGTGGCTGCGGTTTGCTTCATAGTGTGTTGCTTAACCCACTGCGCCACCAGGGAGGCCCTATTTGGACATGTTTTAACACTACTTTTAAATTGACACTACTTTTAGTTTCTTCATATTTACACATTAGTTGTTGCCTCATATTTAATTTTGGTTACTTGGAATTTAAATCAGCTTCTGTAACGCTAACCCACTGAAGTACAACTAATTTTACTTTAAATCACACACATGTATACTCATGTCTGTGTTTGAATAATTACAACAATCAAAATCTAGAATATCTGCATCAACCTGACATGTTCCCCTGACCTTTTTGCAGTCAACTGACATCCTCCAACATGTCCACTGGTAATCTCCACATCCTGACTTTTGTCACTATAATTTTGCCTTATCTAAACTTTCACAAAAATGCAATCATGCAATATGTTGTTTTTGTGACTGGTTTTTTAACATTATGCTTTTGAGATTCCTGCAAATTTGTGTATATATATATATGATTAGTTATTTCTTTTTATTACTATTATTAGTAATAATTACTATTATTTTACCATTGTATCTATAAACTACAATTTGCTCATTCATTCACCACTTAGTAGTTATGTTGTTAACGTATCTTGTGGCAATAATAAAATGGCTACTTCCAATTACAAGTATTAAACTTGACATATTTTTCTTTTGAGTAAATAACTGGAAAATAATGAGTCCTAGGAAAGTAATAAGTAATGCATGTGCCTAACAATTATATAAACTGAAAAAATGTTTTGTAAATTAATTTTATTTTCAATTCCCTACAGCAATGCTTCAGAGTTCCTATTGCTCCATTTTGTTGCAAATATTTGATATTGTTACTTTTTTAATTTTAGCCATCCATGGGATGTGTGTTGGTACCCTGTATGGTTTTAATTTTACTTTCTCCAATTACTTATGAGGTTACCATTTTTTTCATATATTCCTTTGCCATTTGCATTTTCTATTTTTTTGTTGTTGAATTGCTCATTCAAATCTTCCGTGCATTTTAATTGATTACTTGTTTTAACATTATTGCATTTTAAAATATCATAGCATTTCTTCCAGACATACTTGTAAATGTTTTTCATAATCTTGGCTTAAGTTTTATTTCTTAGCAGATTCTACTGAAAAGAATATGTTTAAAATTTTTATAAAGTAAATTAGTGATTCTTTTCCTCCATAGTTCTTAGATTTTTGACCTATCTAGTAAATATTTCACTAACTCAAGAAATCAAAGATTTCTATATACCTTTTTAAACAAATTTTGTCATTTTAGCCACTAGATTTAGGCCTAAGAAATATTTTTATAGAATAATTTTGGATGAATTCATTTTTATTAACATTGATATCTATGTGACCTATCATATTTTTAAAAGACTGTATTTCCCCCAAAGTATTTGATTCTAGGTGCTTAGGTAGAACTATTTTTTAAAAATCCTTTAAAAATGCCTATCTTAATGAATTAAATTCTTTAGGAGTCTAAAATATTCATATTTGACAAATTTAAACATTCTAAGATTTTATAAGCCACCATAAACTGTAATATTTTAAGTTATAAAACAGGAAATTTAAATATACAGAATATATGTATTTACCTGTTTTAAGCTCAAAACCCATATCACTAACAAAACAGCATTCTTATCCAGTGATCCTGGGTGTTCCTACAGCTTCTTTCTCAATACAGCACTTAAAATGTTTATTGGCTATTTATGCAACATGTGAATTCTTTACCAACAACTTAAATATTGTCTATAAAATTTAGGTGTTGAGATTATGTCAAGCAGCATCAAATTTTGAAGGGGAAATACTGGATTTATAGCAAATAGATTACTTAAGACAGGAGATACATGTTTTTTGTTTTAAGGGTTCAGTGAGATATCATATATATTTTCTGAGTTCAAGGCAGAAAATATAAATGAAATGTCATTTTGTTAGCTACATAGACAGCTCGATAGGTAGGTAGGTAGGTAGATAACATAAAGATAGTTATAATGCATTTGAAAGATCAATATATAATATTTACTATTTTGCTTGGAGTAATTACAGATTTTGCTTGCAATAAGTTAATAAAATTTTCAAAAAAGAAAATAAACTTCCTTTGAAAAGTCAAAATACAGATTCTTGTTGGGAGGCTACACCAGGCTGTTTCTAAAATTTCTTTGGTTTCTAACTGAAAATTCTATGACACATGAATTTTATGAGAAAAGCAGAATTTTAAAAGTATCTACTTCTCCAAAACTCGTAAGCATTTTAAAAGTACAATAGAACTGTGTTCTTAGCTCTTTGCTTTCCCACTTAGCATAAATTATAGGAAGATGAATTTGCAATTCAATAATTGTTATTTTAAAAAGTAGATAGATTATAGTTGGCTTTCACTGGATTTGTATGGTTTTAGTTAATCTATATAGAGACACACATGCTTATCTGCATACATAGGTGTATGTGTATATATTTATCTTTTAAAGCATTTATGTATATGCAAATGGATAATTTTATGAACAATTCATTTCTGCCTTACACAGCTAATCAATTCCATTAATGATGCAGAATATTATATTCTAGTGACAATTCTCCACAGGAATGGACAAAGATAACAGCTTAAATGTTACAAAATGCCACAGACTATTTTTCAGGTATTTTTTTTAATAGCTTACAACCTTTCTAATAATGTTAAACCCTTTCTTTTCACAATACAACTCAATCTTTATCACTTATTCTCATATAATTTATAATGTCTATATTTAAGAGAGGTATTTGATATTAAAATGGTTACAAATCTATGAAATGCATTCTAGACACATGGATTTAAAAGCAATCAATAATTTCTACAAAAATATGAACAGAAATTACATTTCATATGTGGTAGGGCCATCTTTAGCTCTCATCCCAACCATATTTCTAGAGATATTAAATCTGTAGATTTTGTAAAAAAACAAAACAATATGCCACTTTTGTGAAGAACTACCAGGAATAAAGGTAATACTCTATCTTATCTTGGTCAAAATTGGTTATAAATAATCTTTGATATGTCAAGCTTTTAAATACCACAATGATATAAACATGATAGTAGTAACAATAGCAATTGTTCAATTTAATATTTACAAACTACATAGTTTGAGATATTATCTCATTTTATGATACAGAAAGTTTATGAGGTTGGTAATGCTAATATTCTTATTTTCAAAAAGAACAAATTGTGACTTAAAATTTCAGTAATTGAATAAAATAAAAATCAAACCTTTATCTATCTTATTCTAATTCAGTGCAATTCAAGGCTACAATTTTTCTTCAGCTGACTGAAATACTTAAGAGACATGTTTAGAGGAACTGGTTTTTATACAGTAATTGGTCAAGAACTAAGAAAAAATAAATAGGAGAAAAATAGAATTCATAATGAAGAAATATTACCCAAAGACCAGGTGCATAGCTACTAATGAAAAATAAACCACATTAAAACAAGATATCGAATCAAATATTGATTTGTATCCCATCATCATTTTTATTAATAATTATTTTCTTTACAAAGAATTATAATCCTATATTAATTAAAACTATTAATGGTTATATCAGTATTTTTTGTAGTTCAATAGATAAGTTATTGTTAGGAAGAATAACAGTTAGTGGGATAATTTTTCTTTAAAAATATATATGGCCAACTCATAGTTTTCATATTTTACATGATGTCTTCTACCTATATTCAAATACATGTTGCCAATGTGAATGATAGTGTTTGAAGTAGCTGCAAAGCAATACATTTTATCTATAAATTCTAAAACATAAGTATGTCTGCTTTATTCATCATTATATTTGAAAACCCTTACAGTCACAAAATTTATGTTTGTAGAAAAAATGTTCAAGTTTGAAAATTACATTGGAAGCTCATTACAAACACCGCTGCATACTCATCTTTATTGATGAATAATCAAATACTGTTAGGAGAAAATTACATTCAGTGACTATTTCTCACTCTGGCTAGACAAATATGTATGGTACTATTCATAGTGCCATATGGAAAAATAGATATCCCAATTTCATCCACCTTGGATATATTATTTTCCTAACTCAATAAGTTATTAGATTTAGTTTCCTGTATCTATCAGATTAACAGTATAATCAACAACTTTCCACTTCATTTTATAGATAAATTTAATATGTTGTCTACATATGTTCAAACATTTTTTAGTGGAAAATAAAGCCAAAAATAGCATTTTCTAAATCTGTGTGTGGTGTGTGTGTGTGAGAGAGAGAAAGAGAAAGAGAGAAAGAGAGAGAGAGAGAGAGAGAGAGAGAGAGAGATGTTTGAAGCTTAGTATAGGGCACTAAGTTTATGTTAGACTGAGACTAGAAAGCAAGAGATTATGTCACAATAAATTGGTAATTGGAATTGTTTGTGTTACTTCTGAGACTCTGAGCCCTTTCTTATCACATTTCACATTTTCATGAGAAAGAAATAAGAGTAGGCATCTTTTAAAGTTCCCTAAGGAGTCTAAAAGATCTAAAATGCATTGAATCTGAATTTCTTTTGTGCTATGCTCCTTATATGCTACAAACAGATCCCTTTTTAACAAGCCTTAGGGATGAATACCAATCTTTTCAATCATTTTGTCTATTTTGATCACCTCACATGACTAAAGGCTAAACAGTTTTAATGCATATTTTGATATTACCCTTAATTACTCAGACGTAAAGGAAATACAACACAATGCAATCAATATGTAAAATAATTCTTAAATGGAAAGTTTCATGCATTAGATGCTGCTGATATAGACAACAGTGAGGCTGCTATGTCCTCACCTGTGTAAGATTACACAGCAGTTCAAATAACTCCAGTAATTCTAACTTCATTCAGATCTAAACAGTTTCACTTAAATAGTCTGTAGTTCCAGTCATCTTTTGCAGATGCTGTCAATAATATTAGTTTTGTCTTATTTGACCAATTCTAGTTGCTTAATATAAGATATCTCATTAAATATCTGACTTGCCTTTTCATAGTTCTGGATTCTTAGTAATAAAGGAGAAAGGAGAAGTGAATCAACATTTATTGACCCCCCCCAATAATCAGTATATTAAATAAATTTTCTCAATAATAATTGCTATAATAAATCTAGAAAAAAAAACACTACATTTTACCTTTTATAGATTGGGAAATTATGATGTAATGAGGTTAAAAATCATCAAAACTATGTATTAGAGTTATGACTTATTTCCAGGTCTCTCTTGTTTGTCTTGTGCCAATACAGTCCATACTATACCATTTGAAAAGACTTTAGAAAAAATGTATTGTCATTTCACTTGCACTACAAAAATGCCTCCCACTTTACTGAGTAAATAAAAACAATCTATTTATTTCATTTTATTGTTCTGATGTTCTGCTCAAACCAGCATCTGATGAAATATGACTTCTCCTTTGAGAAGTTTATATTCATATGATGTCACAAAATGATTACATTAGTATAATTAATCATAAAATTGTAATTACCAACAAAATAATTTTATACCAATTTAACAGTAAAATAGTTGACTACATAATTCTATTACAGTTTCACAAAGTGTAGTACAGTCTTTAAAGAGTCAGGGAAACCACTCCAGGGAGCCTACTCTCAATAGAAATTTTAAAAAAGCAAACTAACCCGCTCATTCTAGACAGTTTTGATCATTGAAAAAATTGAATATTTTTAGTTAACTCATTTTTACATTATTTATCTAAGAACTGACATTTCTCTGATGTACTTCTACTTTTCCTTCAAACATCAGACACATGTCCTTTCCCTCTCCCTTCCCCAGGGTTGTACTAATTCAGAACACAGCTGATACCAGTGTCAAAATGCTTAATTTTCTTTTGTCTCAAAATCACTTTATAATTCAGTTCTCTGAGCCACACCCATCCAACAATTTCATGGTTTTTAAACTTTTTAGTATTATTATTTGAAATACACTTTGAAATTTGATCATTAAAAATATGTCCCTATGCTTGTAAATAGGAACATGAAAATCAAGAGTTTAAAAATTACATTGGAAGCTCATTACAAACACCGTTGCATATTTATCTTGGCTTTATTAATTAGAAAATGAAGACACTTGAAGTTTTCTTCTCAAGATGGAATAAAAGAGGTAAGAACTTTTGAAGCTACTAACTTTGAATATTAAGTCTAACCTTTATAATTTTTTAAATTACAACTCTTATTGACATACACTTCCTGAAGTTATCTCATTGATGTCACTCCAACTTTCTCTTTGAACCTACATACAAAACTACTACTTGTCCTCATTGCTCAGAAGATCATCAGCACTCATAAAATTTCTATAAAATCCAAAAATTAAAATTTCCCTCAAATTACCTCAAGTATTGTCAACTGTCATTTACCTTACACTTGAATTCATTGGTTCATGACTACAGTGATGGTGGTATGGTCAGTCTATGACAGTTCATGAAGATATAAACTCCTGTTGTTGTCAAAATAACAGTTTCTTTGCAAATTAAACAAAGACTGTTACAAATTAAGAGAATTATGTCTTGAGAAACTGTTACAGCAATGGTCAAGAATTAATTCTTTGCACTTCTTATTTGGGACTTACTCCCATTTTCCGTATTCCCATTCTCAGTTGCTTTATCAGTTTACAGTTAGTCATAAAAAAACAAGTGTTTTGTCAATGGAAGTGTAGCATTAGATTTAAGAAAGGTGATCGATGTATTTGGTGATTCAAGAGGAAAGAATCAGTTCAGAACCTATATCTTTGTATTTTAGGTCGCGATAAGCAACAGGACAACTAGCTTTTATTGTAGACCATACTGGCAGAACACCATAGAAATTCTGAGATAAACTCTTCAAATATTCCTAGATACTGATGGAAAACCAGTAAGATTCTGGTAAATAGTGACAGTCAATGAAGCCTTGATAAGTGCCTGTAACAAAGATTAAAATTTCCATGTATATACAGCTGAATTGACAGAAGATGAATGAATGCCTTGGAAGCAAAATACTATAAACTGAGTATGTCTTCCCCAAATTCCTATGTTGAGACCCTAATACTTAATGTGAAAATACTGGGAAGTAGGATCTTTGGGAGGTACTTAGGTTTAGATGAGGTCTTGAAAGTGGAGCCCACATGATGGAATGAGTGTTATGATAAGAAGAGAACAAGTGTTCTCTCTTTCTACTGTGTAAACACAAGAAGGAAGACTTCAAGACTCTAGAATTGAGAGGAATAAATTTCTTCTGTTTAAGTCACCTAGCCTAGGGTATTTGCTCTAGCAGTCAGAGTGAACAAAGACATATCAGATGCCTTCTCAAATTCACCCCAAATCATCTGTTCAGCACTAAGCATACATACACATATGTCAACCTTTGGGAAACAAGATTAAGATAATAAATACATTAAAAAAAAAACTGGACAGACATAACAGTAACAACATTTTGAGTGAGGTAGATTTTTCTTAGGAATGCAAATTTGGATATTTATGAATAAGTAAAAATAATACATCATATTAAAGACAGATAACATGTTATAATCCTGATACCAATAAAAAATTATAAACCATAACATCCATTTATGATAAAAGCTGTTGGCAACAAGAAAAGCTTTAAAGGGGATCACTCATTAATTAATAATAACTATACTAATAGTGATGAAATGTAATGTTTTCTTTATTAATAAGACTGGAATAAAGTACTTTCACCGTTGAAAGTAGACCACAGACCATGTAATAAAGTAAGCAAAAATTGGAAAAGAAGAATTAAATTGATCATTATTAGGGTATAACATGATCTTACATGTAGAGAATCCAATAGGACCACCAAAACAGTTATAACAACTATAAATCAAAATTAATACTATAAGTAGATAAACAATTTTCCACAATAAATCACTTGACTGTGTATGAGTAAATATTCTGAAAATAAAATTTAAAAAATCTTTCACATTAAAAGGAAGATATAGGAAAGGAATATATAAGAAAATATATAGAAAAGGAATATATAGGGAAAAATTTACAAAATAAACATGACTTAAAAATTTACAACCACAAAAAATTGTTAAGGTAAAAAAAAATAAAAAACCTAATAGAGAGGCATACTATATTTGTTAAGTATTGTTAAAATGTCAATTTTCCCTGAATCAATCTACTGATTCAATGCAATTTCTACTAGCTTTAACACTTCTATTGGTAAATATTGTAAATATTTCTATAAGATTTATATGAAAATGAAAACCTATTAATTTACTGAAACTCACTGACTGAAAACTTTATTTTTTTTTTTTAGCTAAATGTAAATTGTACTTCAATGATCCTGAAAAAATAAGAGTTAAAGGAATGTAGAACAATAAATTGTTAGGCATTTTGCATACTCTGTTTGGCATAATCCTTTAGGTGTGTCAGTCTTTCACATAAGTAAATAAAGCTAGTAAAAATGATAATATTTGATTGAGAGAACTGAGATTCACTCTGACCTTATATGTGAACTTATACTGATAGAACAGATCAGTTCAACTGAAAGTATTTCACATGTAAAATAAATTTAGAATTTTCATCACTAATATTTCCAGGTTATGTGTCTATGTTTCTTTTTATCCATTACAGCTGCAGTGGGAACTAAAAATAGATTGAGCTGAATTCTTTTCTCTAGTGCTTTATTTGGTTATTGCATACATATGTCTCCATAAAAATTAATATGAATTATACAGTAAGCACAAAGAAAAATAAGTCATTTTCCTAGAATTTATCTTTTTAAACATTTTCTGTGAGAATCAAATTAATCCAAAATGGAATTTATAATAAAAAGAATGACTAAATAAAAAAGGGCAATATCAAAGATTGCCTCTTTACACTTGTGTCCAAGGAACAAATTTGAGATGCACACATGTGTAGTATGACCATATAAATTCCTGGTCATTTATTCCCTACAAAAATGTTTAAACCTAGCTTCACGGAATCTTATTTGCCAAAGTTAGACCACTTATATTTCAGTATTTCAGCATTATTGTGTTACTGCAAGATTTACAATATATTCTAAGACACGGTTCTCCAGGTTATTAAAAATGTTGATTCACATTAATATCTCAAATTCATATTTTTCTGGTACCTATACTTAGCAAATAATATAATCATCACAAAACTATATACACTAACAAGAATATTTATTCAGTATATATTGGTTAAGTCCTGTATATTACATTAAATTCTCACATCAATTATTCGAGTTGAGTGATAGGAATTATACAGGAAGTTTTCCTGGTACAGTCAAAGAATAATCTCAAGATCAGAAGTAGAATAAAGCAAATGAATATTATTTCTCTTGTTAAAAATTAGTAAAAGAGGGGCCTCCCTGGTGGCGCAGCAGGTTAAGCAACACACTATGAAGCAAACCGCAGCCACTGCAGCATGAGTTAGATCCCTGCCACCAGTCAGGGAGGAAACCCACATGGTGTAGCAGACCTCTCCTGCCTAGCCCACTGCTGCCCTTGGCAGTGTGTTTCAGTCAGTCTGCCTGTTCTGCTCCCCACTCTGTCATTCTGTCTGGTGAATCCTCTCACCTCCCACGACTCTGGCCTGTACCTCAGTTATTGCAAGCATAAATACATAAATCTATAAAACAAACAAACAAATAATAAAATTAGTAAAAGAATCCCACTTGGTTATTTCTCTAAAATGATAGCAATTAACTGATACTGGCACTCCAAATCAGGCACCAAATTTATGTAGATGCACAGCATCTACATAAACTTTTCAAATGTATACGGGTTCAAAACAAAGGCCAGTGTTCCTGTCAATTTACAGTTCACCTAAAGGATATGCACTCTGACACTATACTCAGAAACAAACTAGCTGGTAAGGGCATTATGCATCTTGAGAACACAGCTCACCATTTATTAATCCCTGCCAAGACTCATTACTATCTTTCTCCATAATCCCACACCCTCAACTACAATACTCGGAAGTAAAACTCTTCTGAATAAAGACAAGAGGCCAGAAATGTTTATTTTACCTAAGTAAATATACTATAGTTACCGACAACTTTTATTTTAGTTTCAAAAAGAAACACTAACAGAAAGTCAAAGATCAAGAATAATTATCTGAATTCATTGTCAAGGAAGGGGCCAAACCCACCTGAAGATAATTAAGTTCTAACAAAATAACATAAGATTTTTAAGAACACTTAAAACAATGTAGAAGTCATATCTACAGAGATTTTATTTTCTCCAATATTCTGTTATACAAAAAGGAAATAATGGCCAAAGCTTAAAAAAATATGTGACCAAATAATGAAGGTGAGCTGCCTGTAAGATAAATTTTAAGACCAGGGACATAGTTGAGGATTCTCCCAGAAATGAGTACATATAAACAAAGACATGGAAATCATTAGGGAACTTTATAGAAACTTAAAATCTGTATTCATGAGCTTCAAAATCTACCAATAACTTAAGAATAAGTATGGAGAGGAGGAAATAAGTGACATATGAAAAGTTCCACAAATCAAAGAGAATTGTCCAAAGATGAAGAATGACAGTAAAATATCTAAGTCACATCAACCAAAAGTAGTTTAGTAGTTCTCTCTCTCTCTCTCTATCTCTCTGTTTGGGTGGCTAACCTAACTAACTAGACTGACTTATATTTAGGTGTCTCTTATAAATTGGTTCAACACTCATTGAGAGTGATTTTGTAATGATGAAATAGAAATAAAAGTTTTATACGCAAATTACTGGATATTTAGCATGCATTTCCTATCTGAAGTATTAGGGATATAGCATTTCTTAAGCAAGTATACTATTTTACTTCTTTTATTTTTTAATTCAAATGACTGAATGACTGTGGCTTTCTTTCATTTTCACCAAAATATATGAAACTACTAATCACATCATATCAAAATGATACATTGGTTTTTAATAATGGCTTTGTTTTAAAATCTTAGCCATTCCAGTAGGCTTATGGTATTATCTTGAATATTTCAAATGGCTAGTGATGTTATGCATATTTTCATATGCTATGTATACCAATTTGGTCACTTATCTGTATCAAAACTTTTCCTATTTTAAATTAGTTTGCTTGTTATTTATTGAGTTTTTAATGTTCTGCAGGCATTCTGGAGACAAAGCATTTAACAAAAATGTGATTTTAACACATTTCTCTCTCCAATTTTGTTCTTTTTTCTCAGGAATGTTTTTACTATTTGAAGTCTCATTTCAAATAAATATTTTGTTACTTCTGTGAAGAATGCCATTGTGATAGGGATTTGGATTTCACTGAATCTGTATAATGTTTTAGGAAACAAATATTTCAATGATGTTAATTCTACCAGCACATGAACATGAAATATCTTTCTATATCTTGTTGTCTTCTATTTATTTCAACAATATTTTGTAGTTTGATATATAGATCATTTACTCTCTTGGCTAAATTTGGATGGTAACACACTTCACAACTTCAAATTATACTAGAAAGTGATAGTAATTAAAATATCATGGTATTGGATTTAAAAAACGACACACAAATTAATGGAGCAGAATTGAAAGTCTGTATAGAAATACACACACACACACGAATAACTGATTTGTGGCAAAGGTATTGAGGAAATTAGACAGCAAAAGAATGAAACTAGACCACTATCTGATACCATAAATGAAACGTAATTCAAAATAGAATGGAATTGAATTAAGTCCTGGAATCATATAATACAAAAAAGTAAATGCAGTTCACATGTATCTTGACATTAACCTCAGCGATATATTTGATATCTCCACTCTGACATCAAGGGAAACAAAGAACAAAAATAAACAAAAGGAATTACTTCAAACTACAAAGTTTCTTCTAGGAAACAAAACTTCCATCAGAAGGTGAGGGAGAAGAAAAGGTATATAAATTAGAAAAAAAGAGGACAATGCTATGATGAGGGACAGATTTGGACTTTTAGTAATGATCTTAATGTAATGTATACATATGTTGATTCTCAATTATGTAAAACCTAGAACATAAATTTTAATGTAATTCTACATTAATAAAAATAAGAACAAATAAAACATTTCTTCTAACCTGTAGATTTACTTCTTATTATTAACAATGTCATTTGAAGAGAAACTCTTAATTGTGATGAAGCACAATTTGACATTTTTCATGGATCATGCTTTTAGTGCTATAACTAAGAAATTCTTGCCTAAGAAGGGCACAGAGATTTTCTCCTACATTTTCTTTTTGAAATTTTACAGTTTTAGATGACACCTCTTGTTGTACAATCCATTTTTTAAAGTTTGCTTATGATGCAATATAAAGCACTAACAATATGATAAAAATTAACCTTTTTCTAGTAAAGGTATCCCATATATTATGAATTATATAATTTTAGCTGAGGATAATGGTCAGTTACAGGAAACTTTCAAGTGATTGATGACTACAGAGATGCACAGAGCATACTTGAGCCTCACAACCTGCACTGGTGTACGGCAAAATATTCATTTAGACAAGAAGGCAAGGACTAAGACTAATTTCTTATTTTTATTTGAAGGAGCTCTCTGTTACTGAAGAAATGGTTAACACTTAACAAATATTTTAGTGTAATACAAATGTTGAGTCTAAAACTGGCTGTGATAAATTAAAGAAAATTAAGATTGATTATTCTGAATGGTAAATATAATATCATAGCAATAACTGTAGCATTTCAAACTTTTTTTTTCCCATTCCTCACTATGACATATTCTCAAATAGATTTAATAGTAGTAATTAGAAGATAACTTACTGAAAAGAGCAGAGACAATCCTTAGGAAACAATAGTATTACTTCTGCAATTTGTTTTGTCAGTTGGATTAGTTTATTGTTTTATACAATGAACAAATTTTTGTTTAAATTTAACTTTGCCAAATTAACTTAAAATTTCAAATGTAATCAACATCTTTGTATTATAATAAAATACCCCTAATTATTGCTTTTTTATCAACACTTAATCATGCAAAAACTGAAAGCTAGTGAGGAAAAAAGTGTCTCAAAAATATAACTATGAGTCAGAGATGAAATATCTGAATACAAATTTTCCTGATTCTATATAACTTATGAGATTTATTTCCCAATCAACCATGTACAACATGGCAGAAGAAATATTTGTCTACCATTTGCCGATTTTAAGTCTAGACATTTTTTAATATTGGAAGAATATGACTAATGGTGGAAGATAAAGAATATAATGTGATGCAGTTGTCTGATTAATTTGATGACTTTGCAATGAAATTATATTTTCAAGATATTTAGATATCTGATATGTTTAATATGCTTCAATGTAAAACCCAGGGATAAAAACAATTTTACATCAATATTTACCACTAGATAAGGCCTATAATTTATTGTCTTAAATTTTTATAGTATATTGTATTTTTTCTCTGAAGTTAAACAATTCACATTTCACCTCATTTCTGTTTTGTTATTGGTATTATACTATTAGGTAGCACACAGAGACACACACATTTCTCCATCTGACTTCACAACCAAATGGAGAGTATAACTGGATCATTATATGAAATTCAAACACCATCCCACCTCAGCTAAGTTGTGGCAAGGGAAGGGTGTATGTGGATAGCCGAGCTTCTTTATACTAAATTCATAACTTGTGTCCACTTGCTTATATATGTTCACTGACAACATTATATTGGCTCTGCCCTGGCAAGAAGTTTTAAAACTTCTGGCAATGTTGGCCTTATCCCACAAGGAAGGAAAGAAGGGACTGCAGTGAACCTGACCAGATGTTTTGGACTTCGTTTAGTTTCCCCTTCTAAACTCATTACTAGAATAAGGATCTCTTTTCTCCTTGGGGAAGACTGAAAAGGAAAAGGCAGAATACTAGAATTAGATGCTAGTAAACGAAATTTATTTTGAAGAAAACATCAGAAGTGGGAAAAAACCATCTCAGATTTTCCACCTAAATAATGGTAATTATAAATAATTTAAAACCATTTTGAAAATGTCTTACCTAATTTTAATGAAGTTAAAAATACATTTACCAATAACCTGGCAATCTCACATGCATTGTGCTATATATCCCAAGGCAATAACAAATTTACACAAAAATATATACAAAATGCTCATAAAAGCCTTATTAATAAGTACTAGAAAAAACCAGAATGTTCAATGGCAGGGGAAAACCAATTCATATGATATTTAAACCATTTAATTCTCACAGAGAATATGTTAAGCAAAAAGTACCAGAATGCTGTCTGATTCAATTTATCTAATAAAAAAAAAGCTTAAGAACAGGAAAAAAAAACAATAATAACAATATTAAGTAAATAAAATACAAATAACCATATGCCTCTCCAAGGTTATTTTCTAGAAAGTAATTGACAGGAATTTCTAGATAGAAAAACTTTCCTTTCATTGAGTACACTTGCCAGACCTATTTGAGTCCATAATTAAGATTAATGCATTTTATGTAAAATATGTTTTTCCAAAATAGAAGGAAAATAAAGGTAAAAGTAGCATTTCTCAATCTTTTTTTCATTATCACCTCTTTAGACATATTTTCTAATCACTCCTATAAAATGTTATTATCACAAACATCTATCTATCTATCTATCTATCTATCTATCTATCTATCTATCTATCTATCTATGTATCTCCATGCACACACACACACATATTCTCCATATAGCCGATATATCTGTGCTTTGTATGTACAGATATAGGCGTAAGGCTTTGTGCTTTTTTTTTTTTTTTACTTCCTCCCTAAAAATTGTCACTTACTTGGGCAATCTAACCTACACTTAAAATGAATAGACTAGATTAAGTAGGTTGCATAGTAGGATGTCAGAAACATCAAAGTGATATTTGAAAATTATCACTTGGTGGCGCCAGGGGTTAAGTCACAGCACTATGAAGCTATCCACACAGCCACCGTAGCAGGAGTTTGATCCTCTACCAGCAAGCTGACTTACATGGCATAGCAAATCTCTCCTGTCTCACCCTCTACTCCCCTCAGCAGTGTATTTCAGTCAGTCTGCCTGTTCTTCTGTCTTTGGTGCATCTTCTCACCCATGTACCTCTGGCCTGCACCCCTGTTTTTATATATATAAATAAATCTTAAAAAAAAATTAACCATAACTCCCTACTTCATAGCATATCCATATGAGAAACTGGCCACATATAACGTAGTTAAAGAAAAATAAAATACTTTCTTGAAACTTTGAAATTTAATAGTTTAAGTGTAATTTAAAGTTTCAGGACAAATAAATATAAAATTAACATTTTATAGACAATGATTTTATTCATTAATATCATCCATATTAAATATGGTAATATCTTTATAAAGATAGTTTATTCTACATCAAAAATAATACCCCAAATTGGAACAGATTTTTAAAAAAGTCTTGAAATAGAGAAACTTGTTGCATCAGTTTGCTTGCACAGATATTTATGTAATTTTTCACCTTTTTCCAATTGTAAATCATGCTTGAAAAATTATAAGTTAAAGAACTCTTACTGTCCTCACATTGTTTACAGCTAAACCTATTTAGACAATATAAAGGTTTTCTTCTACCATTTGTTTACAATAAATAGTTTTAAAAACTCAGTGGTCATCAGAATTATTACAAAATGTTTATTCTATATTTGTCTTATTTGAATTTTACATGACTGGCTAAGCTATACTTTAAAACTGTAAGCTATATTATACTGGTGTATCAGGCAAATGAATGTTTGATGGGGTGTGCTAATGTGAGCTAAAAATAAAATCCCATCTGTTCACTTTTCAAAATACACTGCATCAGTACTCTGCATTTTGGGTACATCATGACTTAATGAAATACAAATAAAAATATTGTGTATTTCTATCTATCTCTATAGTAAAATCAGGCTACTTTTAAAAGGAAACAGTTAATGTATGATTCCCTGTAATGCAATAAATTTTTGTCTTTGTCAAGATAAGCCGAATATAAATAAGGCACACAAACAATCTTATGACTGTTTCAGGCCCAAGTAAATCAAATAGGTAAGATTATATACTATAAAATTTCAATCATTTCTGCCACATAAGTTACATAATACATTTGAAATTAAGTATATACCCATTTTCAATTGGAAAATTATAAATCCTTATATATTGCTTCATTTATTTTTTTCTAAAAATCAGTCTTTAAATCCCCTTGTGTACCAAAACTGTTGCTTCAAAGCTTTCTGTCATAAATGTTCTTATTGAGCTTTATTGAATAAACATGTTTAATGATAAACAGAAAACATATTCTTGCAATTTAATTGTTAGCTGATATAATTTAGCAACAAATATTTGTGAAAAGCATTTTAAAGGTAACAGCCAATATTTAATGTTTTCTTGCACATTTTATTGTCCCATGACCAGGACATGAATTTATTTCAGTTATAGTTTTTTTACCAATTTATTCTGACCAGCTTTGATAGCTCTTATTGAACTACTCAGACCACAGCTGTTACTTGAAGCACTCCATTTTGATTTGCCACAGCACTCCATGTCTGTGTAGGCTAGTAATTTCTGTTTATAACTAATATACCACTTAATGATTTATATTGTCTCTTGAAGCAGAGTTATTTTCCTTTTTTTTAAAGATTTATTTATTTATGCATAAAAGATTGGGGTAGAGTCAAAGGAGGTGAGAGAAGTCACCAGAGACAGAGTGGGGAGCAGAACAGACAGATGGACTGAAACACACTGCTGAGAGGAGCAGCGGGCAAAGCAGGAGGGGTCTGCTGTGCCATGCAGGTCACCTTCCAGCCAGCGGCAGGGATTGAAATCATGCTGCAGTGGCTGCGGTTTGCTTCATAGTGCGTTGCTTAACCCACTGCGCCACCAGGGAGGTCCAGAGTTATTTTCTTATGCTGTGATGATTGCGTTCCTCTCTTTGTCTTTGGCAAGTACAGATGTCATCATATTATCTAGATCCATTTCCTTCAATTTGCTTATTCATTCACAGAGATTTTAGATAAAACTGAAATAAACTGAGGTGCAATTGTACAAAATATTGTTAGAAATGCCTCCCTTCTAGTAATACAAAGATTCTCATTCATTTCCTTTTAGCCATTGCATCTGTCTCAGAACCTGGGTTCTCTCATGACATTGTTTTGACTGCATAACTTGCTTTCTATTTCATACCTAATTCATCTGTCTAATGGTTCATTTTGATTTTTATATTGGGTTTGACAGATTTTCCATATAACTTATTATATAACTATGGACATTTTAAAGAGTGAGATGAAAAAAGGAAGCATAAATAAGAAGTGTCCTGAGAAATCTCAAGTGAGTAGTCAATGTAATCTATGATCCTAATAGGTGAGGATTTTGGGGTTAGTCCTTCATCCGCCTATGTGATACCATATGAAAACTTGTACATGTTATATGAGCCAGGGATAGAATGAATAATCCACCTTTAATTTATGCACACATCAAGAGAGATGAATATAATTCTCACATTATCACTTAGTTATCTCTTTTCTGTTCTGCTTTAGGAGATCTTCAGGTCAATTTTCCATCTAAATAGGCTATGTTCTCTACTCTGATTTAGACTTTGCTCTAATTTCTCGACTATGTTCAAAATTCTAAAATGTATCTGTTCACCACTGATGTTTTGATGAAACACTAAATAATTCCCTCTACATGCTGTATTTAAAAGATACTCAATGTATAGTGAGTGGAAAAGAAGAAAGGAAAGTTATTTGCCTAAGAATTTTTTTATAGTTTTCAGTAAAAATATTTATAGATCAAAGACGCATCATTAATGGAAAATATTTACTTTATATGAATATCATCTAATCTTCATTCTTTTAAAGTTCTTAAATAAGATGTAATCAAATTGTAAACAGACCAAAATGGCCTTGATTAGATACCTAAATAGAAATTCTCTTTGAGCAAATTCTTGACAAGAGTAGGTAAGTATTTAGAAAAGACCTCTACTGCTGTGTAACAGTTGCAATATTTCAAGAAAATGATTCTGAGGTTCACTTAAATTTGAAATAGGGGCCTCCCTGGTGGCACAGTGGGTTGAGCGCTACACTGTGAAGCATCCACTGCCCAGCAGCGAGAGTTTGATCTCGGAACAGGGAGGTGACCCACGTGGCACAGGAGACCTGTCCTGCCGTGCCTGCTGCTCCCCTCAGCAGTGTTTTCAGACGATCTGCTGTTCTGTCCCCCACTCTGCCTCAGGTGAATCATCTCACACCCCCATGCCTCTGGCCTGTACCCCAGTTCTTGTGTGCAAAAATAAATAAAATATTTTAAAAATAAATAAATAGATTTGAAATAGGGGCCTGCCTGGTGGCGCAGCAGGTTAAGCAACACACTATTAAGCAAACTGCAGCCACTGCAGCACGAGTTCCATCCCTGTCTCTGGCCAGGGAGGGACCCACATGGCACAGCAGACCTCTCCTGCCTCGCCCGCTGCTCCCCTCAGCAGTGTATTTCAGTCAGTCTGCCTGTTCTCCTCCCCACTCTGTCTGGTGACTACTCTCACCTCCGGTGACTCTTGCCTGTACCCCAGCTCTTGTATGCATAAATAAATCTTTAAAATATTAATAAATTTGAAATAAAGTCACATAAGAAAACAATTTTAGCTAATGTTTTATGAAATAGGGTATAACCATTTATAATGTACAAAGAAAGAGTGGGGGGTTTAAACAAATATTTCTGACTGGGCTATATTACTATATAATTATAGCATTCAGGAACACATTGTAAAAATTAGCTAAATTTACTTTTGTTATTAGAACTAAGTTGAGAAGTTTGAAAATAAAAAATAGGTTATTTTTTTAAAAGATTGTTCACAGATTTGAGATGCTAACAGATCAGAAAAGACGTGAACCTATGCCTCCAAATTATACACAATGTTGTAAACCAACAGTACCTGAATAAAAAAATAATAAAAAGAGTAACTTATATTTCAATTTAGCATTCAAAATACAAGTTAGAATTTTGTTACATACACAAGCAATTAAACTTTTTTGAAATGTTGGGATATTACATATTCACTTTGAGGTAAATATATACTACGTATTTATTGTTTGTGTCCAAAACTTTTAACTATAAGGATCACTTATGTTTTACTCCTATTTTGTTCCTGAGATAGCTAGATGTATATCAAGGATACAATGACTAAATAACGAGTTCCTAACAAGTCAAATGCCAACTACCAGCATCATTTCATAAAGATTAAATAACCTAACTCCTGTTTTCTGTCTAAAATTTCAGAAAATTTTTTTCAGTGGTAAAAGTATTTCAATATGATGGGGGTTGTGACAATCTTTGAAGTGAATCTACCTTCTTATCGATGTATTACTGGATTCAGCCTTTCTTCCATTTTATTAGCTATTTCTATTCTTATTTTCTTTAGTAACCCCATACATTATTTCAATCTGTATACCTTTTTTCTTACCTTATCAAATCTCCTAGCTTGCACAATCCAATTTATTATAATTTGAAAATGTTCCTTTATAACATTTTCCCTTATATTATTATGATAAGATTAGAATTGATAGCCAGATCATTCTACTAAAGTTATCTTAGAGCATTTTCTTTTGACACAACTTATATAGCAAATACACTTATCAAATGATTACTTATATCATTTAGAGCATTTCCATCAACACAATAGGAAAAATCATGTTATTGGAGACAATTGACTTAGCTTAACAAGATCCGAATGTGAAAACTAGACAGTTCATTTACCACATACATATTATTTTCTATCAAATAATACACTAAGAGGAAAAAGCTTTCACTGAAAAGTTTATATGAATAAGAAAACCCTGCTGTATTAAGACATAATTTAATCAATAAACTTATATATGCATATATATAATTCACGACTTGCCTAATTAAGTACAATGTATGCCAGTTAAGATTTTGTTTTGTTTTCTTCTTCCTTAAAGCTGAGGATAACTACTTCCTATCTTAATGAACATAGTGAGTGTTAAAAATTAATGACCAATAATACATACTTATCTTGCCATTGGACACCTTGCTATTAATCAATGTTCACATGTACTATACAACATGAAATGATAGATTAGAACTGAAAATAATGCTGTGCTATTCCAGGATATGAATTCTAGAAAATTTACTAGTAGAGAAATCCAGAAAATGGAATATTTCATATATTTAAATTGAAAGGAAATAATATTTTATACCATCAAGAGGTAATCATCATTAAGAAAAGCTATGTTTTGGGACAAACATTAGCAAAAATTTTTCCCAGTCAATGCTATCACAGGTTGTTGTATATTATCTTAACAGTGTTGAACATTTAAAGGTGTATGCACATGTGTATTTGCATGCTTCCTGTGGCTACAACCATTCAGATATGCTTGAGCATATATGTGACATGTTTTGTGTAAATATGTGAGGTGTGCATATGAGTAAGCATGTGTTTGCTAAAGATGTATTTCATCACGCTGATACAAAACAACTATGATACAGAAGAATATATTTTGAAAATGTTAATAGTCTGCTAAATAATACTTTTTCTATGTCAGTTTGTTATGATGCAAATAATTTTAGGTTGGGATGCAGAGACCTTAACTTTATACTCAGTCTTCAGAACTGAATTTGTGACCTTTAGTCATTTATCTACTATGTGCTTTTCTTTATGACTCTTAAAATCAATTTATTATAAGTATATAGAATGATGAATTCCCTAATTCTGAATTTTTATTTTTTATATAGTAAAATAAAAAAATTCACTTCAGCTTCATCACCAAAGAAACTAAAATTAGAAATTCCCCTGGAAGAACACAAGAAGGGGACAAAGAGAGGCGTTTAAAAGGAAAAAGCAAACAAACAAAAAACTATCACCAAGACTACAACTAACAACCTTATAACTTCCTTATTGGATCAAAAATTTTGCTGAACATTTCTATTTTAAGGCACCACAGCATGTCAGCAGGGGGGTATAGGCATATAAAAAATTCTAGTGCTTGTCATTGTTTAAATGTATATTAAATGTATACTGTAGATGTATTTTGGGTCTCACACAGAGCAACATTCCAATTTCCTTTTTTGTCTCTCCAGATCACTACTTCAAATTTGTTGTTGTGTTTACTTTTCTTTTTGGCTAGTTTTACAAAGAATTAATATCCAAGCCTCTATTATTTGAGTTTGTTCTTGTTATACCACTTATAAAAAGAAACTAGTTTCTCTTTTTGAGTGTAAACAGCAGGAAACTAAAACAAGTTATAAGAAAAAGGTGGCAACTAGCCAGTTACTTTAATATATTTAGTTCAAATGTATTCTGGTTAAAATATAAACAAAGCATTACTGAGAATCATTACTTTATTTTTAATAAAAATGTACTATCCTAAAAAATTTTCCTTACAGGTTTTACCTAAAGATTAAATTATACGTATTTCTGTATGTGAGTATACACATATACAATAGATACATATATACACATACATAGACCAGTTAATATGTACTGATAAATTGTGTGAAAAATATAAAACTAAGTAATAGTTTTCTAATAAAATAAGCTCGAGAAATAAATTTTTAAAAAATAAAAGAGAACATTTAAAAATCATCCCTATATTAAAATGGAAAAGGAAATCTTAAATTTTAAAATAAATGGAATTAACATAGGAAAAGAGATCATTCAACACTACAACTTAAAAGCTATAACAATAAAATAGTATCTGGGTAATATTTTACAGTGTTGCTTTGAATATCTAAAAAACAGGAAGAATAAATATGATTATCCTAAGTATTAAACTGACTTAGATTAAGAACAATAAGTTAAAAGAAAAATAAAGATGGAACCACTATAGTTGAAATTAAGTAGAAAAATAAAATAATAGAAGAAAAAATATAATTTCTCCCCATAATAAATGAACAAATGCATACACCCTGGACATTCCTAATGTTGCTAGAGAGAATAAAGTAAACATGCCATTGAGAAAATCAAATATAACCATAAAGATATCAAATGTGTCACAAAGAAAATATTTTAAAGTCTAAAAGAAATCTCTTCAAGCAAAATATAAATTGTTAAAACTGACCCCAAAAAAAGATATCATAAATTATAGAATTTAGTCAATACTCCAATTAAAACTAGAGAAGTAGAGACCTTCTGATGGAGCAGTGATTTTAAATATAAGCTCTACTTTGTGGGTTGAGGGTTTCATAGATATAGTTGTTCAGGTTTTAGAGGACAAGCCATTCTTATTGTCACTTAGTTGACATTGATTTTTTTCAAAGGATTCATCTCAGAAAGGGTGACCATGTCAAAGTATATACAATACCCCACACAAAAATAGAATCTCCTGAATAACATTATTAATCGGTTTCAGTTTATCCATTAACATGTGAAATGGCTACGTTTAGTAAGAAATACTCCTACTAGAAACCGAGTACTTTGATCAAGATTCTCTGAAATATTTTTCAGACCAATCAAGTATGAGGACCCACTGGGCATGCAGCCTGTATCCTTTGTCTTGGCTCTAAATCTTGTCCTCCTGTAAATTATTTCTTATCACCTACTAAGGAGAGGCATGCTATCAAGTCCCTTCCTAAAAGACTTCAAATTTCTTTGCAGAAGTAAAACTGAATATACTAGCAAAATTATTTTGCATTCTCTCACTTTTCATGATACCATATTTGGTGGTGTGGGTGAGGAGCTGCTTATGTACCTGCATTAATATTGCAGCCACTGCCCCAAAATACCTCTTCATGCTGTTGCCCTTTGTAATTCAGTCTATTGATTTTCAATTTATTAAAACTCAGTGCATAGGGACTAAAAGATAAATAAAAATGGAATTCCATTTATAGTATTTATATTATAAATATAAAAATTAGTAGTTATAATAAATTCTGATGGGAGGGAATATAGAAGCTTAACTCCCAGTTATGCCATTGTGGAAACGGCATCAAGATTTCCATTTTTTAAAAAAATGTTATATTACATTAGGTTTTATAGAGACTATTATACATAAAAATATATTTACATCATAATTATAACTATTTCTAAATAATAAACACCCACCTGTAATATTCATATTGAAGAAACAGTGTATCACTAATGATTTTACAGACTCGTAATGACTCCTCCACTAATACAATTGTTTTCTATTAACCCATATTAACAGAAAGTCTGAAGTTTATTTTACTGTTTAATTATGTGTTTAACTATAATCAGTATGTGATTTGCCTACAATCAGTATGTAATTTACTTAGTTTTCCTTGATTTTAAAAATTATAAATGGTATTTTAACATGTCATAGTATTGACAGAAATGCAAGAGGACAAGAACATCTTCATAAGCATATATCAAGGCTTTGCTCAGCTCCTGCCCAGCATCACTTCCTTTACCGGATCAGGTCATAATATTCAGCCCAACATCAGTTTCTCAGACAAGAACTGAGTAACTACATGGGAAACGCTTCCATAGCAGAAGTAGGTATACTTGAAAATTAACAATGTTTCATATTGAATGTTTTTAACACTTCCTTAAGAAGTTATTATGTTATGTTTCCTTTAAAAATCCTAGAAATTTAGGAAAGATCATAGGAAATCAGTGAATGAGTTCAAATATTTATCTTCTTTCTGGCTTTCTTATCTGACATTGACTCAGAAACAAAGGTCTTACACCACCTCATGATATTTCATATTGCTCTGAGGGTTTATAAATATTTACAACAATATATATTTTTATACTATAAAACTTTTAAATATTGTTGAATTGGATGTGATAGAGGAAGAAACTGGAATGGCTTTTATTTAAGAAAACAAAACAATGTTCATTGCTAATACTAGAAGGATATCCAAGACTACATAGACTAATGCAGCTATCCAAAGTTTTTTCATTTTAATTGTGGTAATGATTTCATTCTACAAAAACAAAAACCAAAAAAACTGTACTACTAAATTTCAATTATATTTAAAAATATTTTTAAAAGTGTTTGTTAAATTATTTTAAGAATCATAAGCCCTATAAGCCTAGTTAAATAAAACAGATATGGACAATAAGGGCCCAAGTGGAGTTTTGGGGAACATCATAATCACAAGCAAAATGATGGAAAATGTATTATGTATAAATACACAAGAAAGTTCTCCAGTATCCTGTATGATATCTTCAATTATGTAGATTTAAATTACAAGCTGACTTTCCAAATACAAGGAGATGAAAGCAATTCTGTGAGATCTCACTGCCTCTAAGTTGATAAGAAAAAATGACACCCAGAAAGAATGGGCAGTCAAAATTCATCAGTTTTCTCAAACAGAAGACACACTACTTTAAATAGAAGATAAACAGCAAACCTATTTAACAACAAAAAAATATTTTTCTTTGTTGGAAACTGTTAAAATTTCACTGCATTTAAGAAAACTTTATTATTCACGAATCACACTTCTGCAAGGCCTCTAGAAGGGAGACGGTACATTTGAACGTGGGATCAGATGATGCAAAGTATGCTTTCTCCCTCCCAAAACTGTGTCCTGTTGATACCCTATTTTAGGTTGCATAGGGTTAGAACAAATTTTTAAAAACAAAGTAACAAGGCAATATTTAACATTGTCCATTATACTGTATATAGATTATACATCATAATAAACACAAATAGAATATCTATGAGCAATTTAAGATTTCTTGTTCCTAAGAAGAAATCAATCTACTTATATTTTCTTTTTACTTGCCAGGAGGTAGGAAATACTGTTCAATATGAAGAGTAATACAAGTAGTCCATATCTGAAGAAGAATTTGCAAGGTGTTTGAAAACATACAAAGGTTTTCTAGTAGAAGCTGAATTCTCTCTTCAGCTGTATTCTTAACTACAAAAGCTGCAAATTTAATAACACTATGCCATTTCAGTAGTTCTCAAAGCAAGTGCCCCATGTTATGGCAGAGAATAATTGATTAATCTGTAAAGAATCTATGAGATTAGGTGAATCTAGAATAATTACTAGTACTATAATTCAAGTACATACTTAAACATATATACATGTGTGTACATGCATGGGCACACACACAATAACGGAGTATGTCAAAGAGAACTGAAAGAGCTTACAAATAGCTAAAGTTTGAAAAATTTGAGCACAAGATAAAGTAATTAACCTATGATGATATAAACAAATGATTGAATAAGATAAAGGGGGGAAGAGAAGAAACAACACTCCTATGTAGGATAATTCTAAACAGTTTTATGTAGATTTTCTACCCTCCAAAAAGTGGAACATAGCTCCTTTCCTTGAGTTACCATAGTGCTTTCCTTGCAAGGAATGCATTATGGAAGAGGAAAAGAAGAGCAACTCTCTAGAAAGAAAGCCAACAAACACTATTTCAGTCACGTGATCAAGATCACACTAATAGTAAGAAGTCAGGGCCTCCCTGGTGGCCAGGTAGTTTGATTCCAGACCAGAGAGCTAACCTGCATAGGGTGTAACAGACTTCTATCTCCATGCTTCTCCCCTGAACAGTGTAATTCACTGTTTCTGGTGAATATTCTTGTTCAAACACCCCTGAAAAGTCAAACCTCACTAGTGGCACAGCAGGCTAAGCGCCACACTGTGAAGCATCCACCATACAGCAGCTCGAGTTTGAACCCCAGCAGGGAGAAGACCCACATGGCACAGCAGCCCTCTCCTGTTGCCGGCTGCTCCCCTCAGCAGTGTATTTTAGTCGATATTCCTGTTCTGCTCCCCACTCTCTCTCTGGTGAATCCTGTCACCTCCCAC
This sequence comes from Galemys pyrenaicus, assembly GCA_019455555.1. Classification (NCBI taxonomy): domain Eukaryota; kingdom Metazoa; phylum Chordata; class Mammalia; order Eulipotyphla; family Talpidae; genus Galemys; species Galemys pyrenaicus. The sequence continues at coordinate 4,485,491 of JAGFMF010011573.1, read as the reverse complement.
CACTCTGGCCTATATGCCAACTCTTGTATGCATAATTAAATCTTTAAAAAAATAGTATTGAACTTAAAGAATCTTCATAAAAACAGACGTCTTATAAAAAAAGTGAAGTCATACTGATAGCATTTTCTTTTGCTAAGATTCAACAGAAATTTTTACCTCTGTCAGTATTTCTCTCCAAAACCCATATCCCCAATCTAATCATGAGAAAAACATGAGATAACTCCAATAGAGGGACATTGTACAAAATAAAGGAAGTTTGAGAAACTGTCACAACCAAGAAGATCCTAACAAGACAATGCAACTAGATATAATATGGCATCCTATATTGGTTTTAGAAGAATAAAGAGACACTGATAAAAACTAAGGAAATCTGAATAAGCAGTGAATGTTAGTTATTAATATGCATTAATACTGATTCATTAACTGACAAATGTACCATCTTCAATTATTCTAAAATGAAAAGTTAATTAAAAAATTTTACGAAGTTTTTATACTTTGTAAAGGGATTTTAATACTCCTTTGAAATGAACCATTATCACACACACACACATCTATCGACCAATCCATCCATCTATATATCTACCTACCTACCTATCCTCCTCTCTTTGAATGTAGTGGTCTTTAACGCCTAAAGAAAATTAGTATTATAACAGAGGGAATATAAAATATAAAGATATATATGAACAAAAACTAACTTTGCTTTTCTTTGATAATTAATTTGCTCTGCTCATCTTTGTGTTAAGTATTTTATAATATCATACTTAAATTTAGTAAGTTTACCAATTAACTTTCTCAATTTTTCAAATAAAACAATAAAATTATTCTAAATGAGTATAATTACATATTCCGAATTATTTTCTTTCAAAACAAAACCAGAAACCACACATTTTAGGAGCTCTGTTTCAGATTAAATACTTCAATAAACTGCATGTCTCCTTTTCCATCCCATCTCCAATTCTGTAGGCTCTGTATGAGGTCAGGAATTCCTATCACAACCACTGATTGTTGTTTCAATGTCCATTTATAACAGAAACAAACGCAGAGATCCAACATGTACAACTTCTGTTCTAACCTGTTTCTGATGCTTAGGACACTGAACAAAAAGAGAGATACTTTAATCCAAAAAAGGAGCAAACTGAAATCTCTGCATATGTTTTCTAAATCCATGTGACTTTTAAAAACAATCTTAAGACTAATATTAGGACATAACTGTGTATGCAATGAACCTAGATTTGGGGCCTCCCTGGTGGCAAAGTGGGTTGAGTGCAGCACTGTGAAGCATCTGAGGCAAAGCAGCGTGAGTTCAATCCTGGGCCAGGGAAGGGACCCACATGGTGCTGCAGACCTCTCCTGCCTCGCCCACTGCTCCCCTCAGCAGTGTACTTCAGTCCATCTGTCTGTCCTTCTCCCCACTCTGTCTCTGATGAATCATCTCATCCCCACATACTTCTGGCCTATACCCCAATTCTTCTATGCATAAACCATAAATAGATAAACAAATAAATAAAATGTGACAACTCATATTCTATGATACACAGATGTTCACACTGAAGAAATATATTTAGCAATGGCTGGATATTTTCTTACATTCAAAATAGTTTACAGAAACAATAACAAATTGTAAAAGCACATTAGTGTGTTTATAAAATTAAATTTTCATAAATCTAATGCAAGATCAAAGACCTATAAATGCTGAAAAGAATACTATTATACTAAAGGGATTTGCATTTTCACATTTTCCTCTACCTTCCTAGACAATCTGTAATACAAATAACCAACATAAGAGATTTTAGTGAATTTAAGAGTATGTATTCAAATTTTATATTACTTATATATTCATTATAAATTGATATAATATTTGGGTACTCCCAACAGGTTTGCAACCATAATGCACACATCCCTGAATTGTCCATAGTCCACCACCAGAGTCCATTGTGCTTCCTTCCCGCTTTAGTCTTACCCCTCCCCCACCCCCTCCCCTCTCTATACTTCAGTTCTGTGGTCAGTTTTCAAGGGCTAGTTTTTAGCTTGTCTTTATCTGACTCTACATTTAGTTACTCTTTGTTCACATATTAGTGACACCATCCAGTATTTTTCTTTTCCTTTCTGAGATTTCATTAAACATTACCCCTTCTAGTCCATCCATCTCAAATGGCATGAGTTTATCATTTTTGATCAATGAGTAACATTTCATTGTGTACATATACCACATATTTTTGATCCACTCATCTGTTTGGAGCATATAGGTTGCTACCATAAATGTGTACCATATCACACGTGTATGGTATCATGTACCATAGCACATGATTACATTAATATCCTACAGTAATTTTCAGGTAAAACATGAATTATGATTACATATAGAGTTTCAGAAAAGCTAGAACAGAAACCAAATTGTTTGGTTCATAAAATCTCATTCATAAACTTGTTGAGATTATGCTTGAGTTTAAACATTTTCTTTTATATAGACACAATATTATATAAAGAGAAAGTTATAATTCTATTGAAGTAGTGTTTAATACTAACTTTAATTCTCAGGTTTCCTTACAAATTAACTGAAATAGATAACCCAAAGAATCTCAAATGCGATAAATGTCTACATCTACATGTTAAAATATTGACATGAAGCTCTCTAAAGGTAAGTGACTCTCTCCTAAAAGAGAGTTGTGAGTCATTTACAAAGGAAGCCTCTGAACTCTCGGACATTAAAGTCACTCCTGGAGAGATATCACCAAGCTTATTAATCAGTTTAGAGAACATACATTTTATACAAAATAGAGATGATACTTGAAAACTATATATTAGCTGGTATGTAAAACAGTATGGAAGTTTTAAAATAACTTTTAAAAATAGATCTGTCATATGATCCAACATTCCACTCCCAGGTATCTACACAAACAAAGCAACAAAACTAATTCAAAAGGGATATATGCACTCCAGTGCTCATTGCAGCACTATTCACAATAGCCAAGCTATGGAAACAACTTAAGTGCCTGAAACAGGTGAGTGGAACAGGAAGATGTGATATATATACACAATGGAATACTACTCAGCTATTAAAACTAAGATAAACTCTTGCATGTGAGACACTGATGGAACTGGAGGGGATTATGCTAAGACATAAACCAGAAGGAAAAAGACAAATACCAGATGAGTTCACTTATATGTAGACTTTAGAGAAATAAAACAGAATGCCAGATAACACCAAGCCAAAAACAAACCCTAGAAACAAACCTTAGAAACCTGACCATAAAATTGAGATTTTAAGAGGGAGAGAGAGAGAGAAGGTAAAGCAAAGTAGAAAGGATTCCAAATGAACCGTGTGAATTATTATGGGTGTTTTGATGATGTGCATGGAGAATGATGAAGTAACACACATCTGAAGAGATGTGAATCTATACCTCTGAATCATATACAATGTTGTAAAACAACAAAACTTCAATAAAAAATAAATACCTGTGATGATCATGGGAAAAGATGTGAGTCACATTTGACTAACAATAATGTAACCACCAATCTATTTAAAATTATCCAGTGCCATTTTTACAAAGGTAAAAAGAAACAAGTATGTAAATTTTAATCTTCAAAATATATTAATGTATAATAATCTTAAAATTATTGATGATCTTTCACATTTTTTTTAATTTGTAGTACATTTGGAAACAGAGAGTAACTTTTACACACACACACATATATGTATATCAAGATTTGCATTGGACAAACAGCACTGTAATAACTCTGAGAAACTTCAGTACCTACAAGTTAAAGAATGTATACCTGAAATTCCCTGCTCTAGGAGAAAGGAGACCTTTACCACTTTAGCTCACTTGCTTTGTTTTAACAGTTTTGGAATATGCTTTTTATTTGGAGGTCCCTATTTCCAATAAACTAGCCAGATGTTTGCCTTACAATGTCGATTAGCCGAGAACAACTTTAATAATTCAGATCTTGTTTAATTTCCTAACTGACCAGCATACTTTTCAAAAGTATTCAAAATTATTGTAGAAATTTGTTTTTAAAGCTTATTCTCAACACATAAGAACCTTTGTTAAATCATTCTTGTATCTGCAAATAGCAGCAATATAAGAAGCAAACCACTGACTTTGCACATCACTACCAAAGGTAGTTTTGACATAAAGTGAAATCAAAAAAGAAAAAAAAATGCTACTACAGTATTTGAGTAGAAAAATTCTTCATATCTTACTCTAAAATAATTACTTAGAATGAAATGAGTCAATCTCAGAAAAAAGAAATCAATTACCATATAATACAAATAGCAAACAGAATCTGAAAACTGAAATGAATTTAATATATACACTAGGTATATGTTACATTTGCCTAGCAACGGAGATTAATTTTGTCAATCTTGAATTTAACTTGATGAAATTTCCCATTTATCCTCACATCAAATTATTTCCTGTAATTAAAATTCATTGTGCCAGTTTTAACTATTAAGGTGATTTCCAAACATGCTTCTGCGCTGCTGGTCAGTAAGCTGTCATGAAAGTGTGTCACAATCCTTTGGATGTGATTCCTACTTTACTGACTGTAGCATTTCTTAAACATTACAAATAATAAAAAAGAGGTTAAAAAACATGCCCTTCCATTTGTCACTGTTTGACTTTTGCATTATAAAAAGCACGTTTAACCTTTTATTTCCTAAAGCTGAAACTATATAAAGGTATGTGAGTTGTGTAATAACTACACTGTGAGTGAGCTCCGTATGCCTCCAGGAAAGTACTCTGACATTCACTACTTAATGCTTTAAATTTGTGCTCTTGTAAAGGTCAGAAAGAAAAGAGAAATTTTAAGGCACTAATATAGTAAATGTGGGGGAAAACTTAGTGATTTGTTGAATAACTCTTTTAAAAGAAGACTAAACATTCCAGAAGAGTTGAGCCATTAAAAATGTATGTGATTTATTAATATCATAATAAAGGAATCTTTTAAGAACAACTGATGGATAAGAAATCTATGTGACATTAAACCTATACTCAAAACTTTAATTACACAGAAAACATTAGGTATCTCTTAAAGCCTGTAACACCATTTCTGGGATCACAATGCCAATACCCACACACATCTGAAGTATTAAATATATTTTCCATTATTAATCTGGTACATTATTAATCTGGTACATGTTCACTATGAAGAAAAGACAACGTGTTAGATATTTCTATTAGAATGTGCAAAACCATATTTTCTTAATAATCTATTTTAGACTTCAAAATACATTTACAACTTAGACCACAGAGAAAGAACTATAAAAATATTTTCAGATTGTTTATGAACATAAAGTACTGATCTTTTAGGGAAAAACTATTAAGTAGATGCTTTTTTTAAAAAAAGCATGCTGATATTGAACTATATGATAAAATACTGCTTATTGTAATTATGGAGAGTATATTTACTTCTAATAAGAAATAAAAACAATGTCACTTTTTATTTTTAGCAGTGATGTCTGCTTAGACAATTCAAGTTGTGACAAGAGTTTTTTCAAAAGAAATATGTATACACAGGGTGACTCCATATTTGTCCATGAAATAATATAGTTCTCATGTTTTAAGGTTAATTTAGTTCCAATTCCTGGCTTTCAAATGCATGCAAAAGTAAATTTATAATAGATGTAGAATGAAACTATTTTTTAAAACTCTCAGGTTTGAGTGGTACTATCACCTTCCAGTATCACTGACAGCAAACCACAAAGTGATATTTAAGTATTTTCAATATTACTATGCAGTCACATTTTCATGAATAGTAGCTGATTTTTTTAAAAATAATATTCATAACAATTTCTTCTTTTTTGTCTTTTCATTGATAGGTTAATAAACACACCATGCCATTTACCATCCTTCCTCTCTCTACTCTAGTAGTTTCTCCAGTATACAGTTTCCAGCTTAAGCCTACTAAAATGTGACTTTTTTTAATCTCTCCCCATCCCAACTTCCATATAATAAAAGTGCTTTAATGACACTCAAATTGACAAAAAACATATTGAGAACGTTTTACACTAACATCACTCACATTCTAAGAGATTGTCAACTTCTCTCTATATTTTGGCAACATCTCTCTATATAATGGTCTCTCCATTAATCACTTGTCTAGTCCATTACGAAGAACTAGAAAAGGAAAGTAGGAAAGAAGGGAAGAAGGGTTGGAGGGGGGGAAGAAAAGAGAAAGAAATATTATTATTTAAAATTATTAAAACATTGTTAACTATCCCTTGATGAGTCCTTCTATGACCTTTCTGCTGTGAGTGCTCATGGAAAAATAGAAATCTTTATATGGTTCCATTTTAGAAAATTAAAAGTGTAATTTATATTTTTTTACATATACACAAAGAGGAAATTCAATATGATAACAAAAAAGTTATAATCATAAAAGCTAGGTCATTTCAAATACAGACTATGACCCTTGAAATATTCTCTTTTTGACCTACAGGTTGACTGAACAATTATCATGCCATTTTTACTTTTGCGTACTTTTCTATATATGTGTAATGTCGTTAATACAAATAATTTAAACATTCAAGTTCTTTCCAGCAGAAAAGAATATCAAATACAAGAAGCAAAATAAAATCTGATCTTAGACTTTTCTAAAACAGAGCTCAATGACAAAAGAGAGGGTAGAGAGACTCTCAGAGTTCAACAAAAATAAAATGAATTTAATTATATTTCTTATATTCATGAAGAAATGCTCAAGTTGAATGCTACATTTTAAAGTTGAATACTATATGTTTAATAATAAATTAAATAACATAAGATTGAAGTGACTGAAAAAAAGTTAAGGAAAACTGAACAAGTGGTATTGCAAAACTTTTATTGCAAAACTAAAATATTAATAATAAAGACCCGATTGTTTATTTCATCACATGCATCTAGATGAGCTAAGTAGTACTGTAGTAACATGGTAATATCTCAGTGACTTAACACAACAAAACTGTTTAATTCTTATATCTTACATACAGATGCCAGTCAGAAGTGGTGCTCTGCCAATGGTCCTTACTCAGAAAATAAGAGGAAAGAATTCATCTCAATGGAAGCGTTTCTACTGAAGCAGTAGAAAGAATAGAAATAGAATCTAATAAAACTTTTTAATATTTCCATTCATGGCTGTTTGGTAAGAGAAGTCATGAGGCTGCAGTAAACATGAATGGGATTTCAGGGGACTGATTGTCCCTCTATCCCTAAACTCCAGTGTATGTATTTTGAGCCAGTGCTTGGTAAATTAGATTAAATGAGGTCATAAGGGTGAGATTGATGGCTTTATCAGAAGAAGACAAAGAGATCTGACTCTCCACATGCACACTTGAGGAAAGGTCATCTGAGGACAGAGAGAAGGCAGCTACCTGCAAGCCAGGAAGAGCCATCACCTGAGTCTGTCAATACTGATACCTTGAGATCAGACTCCCATCATCCTAAGTTGCGAAGAGATAAATTTCTGTTGTTTAAACTACCAGTTTATACTATTTTTTTTTTATTGCAGCCTGAGAATATTAAGACAGGGCTAGGAAGTACATTCTGCCATATGCTTGGAAAGCAGAAAGCCAGAAATATTTTTGTACAACACTAATGTACACCATAATTATAAATATTTAAAAAGTAAAATTAAATATATGAATAACAACATTTGGCAGAACAACAGGGAGATGGAAGTTAAGCAAATGTGTATTGTTAATTTGTTCATTTGCATAGCAGGAAAACAATTGATATAAAATTAATAAAAATTTTTAAAAGGAAAACATCTCAAGCCAATCATTAGTCTTAAAAGAGAGAAATCTTCTAGACTATGGCTCTTTTGAAAGAATACAATTTAACTTCAACAATTCTAGTTTCATTTCGGTTTGTTCTAAAAAGAGATAAAATTTAATATTTATTTACAGAAATAATATGCTTACATAATTTCATTTTTGTATTTATTTCTTAATCTTTAAAAGTATATATGACATTGAATCTGTCAAGTGACACTTTAAAATTTTCTATTAAGCAAAATATAGTTTGTAAGGTATTAAATATATCAAATTGAAATGTAATAATATAATAATTTATCCTTACAGTTACCTTTTAAAAATTTGTATGGGGGCCTCTCTGGTAGCATAAGGGGTTAAGGAATAACATTATAAAGCAGTCCACAGCCATTACAGTACAAGTTTGATTCCCAGCCAGGGAGGTGACCCACATGGTGCAGCAGACCTCTCCTGTCTTCCCCACTTCTCCTCTCAGCAGTGTATTTCAGTGGATCTGCCTGTTCTGCTTCCCACTCTGTCTCTGGTAAATCCTCTCAACCCCCATACCTCTGGTCTGTATCCCAGTTCTTGTATGCATAAATAGATAAATTTAAAAATAAATAAAAATTTAAAATGTGTACTTTGGAAAACTTTAAATTCATCTATCTTGTGCCTTAGGCATCATGAGTTTTAGTTATCATATTAACCATTACTTCCTTTTTTTAAAAATATTTTTTATTTATGCATGCAAGAGCTGGGGTACAGGCCAGAGGGACTGGGGTTGACAGGATTTACCAAAGACAGAGCAGGAAGCAGAACAGGCTGATCTACTGAAATACACTGCTGACAGGAGCAGTGGATGAGGCAGGCGAGTTCTGCTGTGCCACGTGGGTCACCTCCCTACCCGGGGAGCCAATTCCTGCTGCAGTGGATGTGCAAGCCCCATACTGCAGCGTTCAACCCCTTTAGCTGCTAGGGACGTCCCTAACCATGACTTCTTAATCTCCTTTATCCACTTTTGTCCTATTACCAAAAATATCACAACCTTTCTTTAAATCATAAAACATTGAAAAGATGTTGTTACTACTGATAATGTGCAGCAAATTTTCTCTAATTAAGAACATGGAACACAGTTCAGAGGTTCCTTACTCAAATATTTATGACTAGAACCAACATATCTTTTAGTAATTCCACTTTTGTGTACTTAAAAAAAAGAACTGAAAAAGATATTTGTAATCCATGTTCATTGAAGCATTACTTACTCCATCCAAGATATGAAAATAACCTAAGTGTCCACCAAGGATGAGAAGGTTGTGATATGTGTGTATGTATATTTGTCTACATACAAATTCATATTTGTTTGTTTTCATATATGTAATATATCCCATAAAAAAGTATATCACTTTATAGAATATACTGTTCTGTTCTAACATTTATTATTATCATTATTATTATTCTGGATAATGGAATACTTAGGACACATGTAGCTAAATTATGTATATATGTGCATCTATTTATTTTATATGTGTGACTCTATTCATGTCTAATAATATATAATAACCTATCCATTGTTTAAATACCTGCTATCTAAATTTTTCAAGGTCTGCGTTTAAGTATTTAATACCTATTCTTGGCCAACAATGGAATATGTATTATCAAATTTCACTTATTAATCTAAGGATGTGCTAGAAAGAAAAGTTTTCAAAAATGTTTTAAAACTGAGACTTCTGCAGGAACAGAAAACACAAAGAGAATTTCCAAACTGTAATGTGGAAAGTATCATTAAATCTGGCTAAGTGAAGGACAAAAAGATCTTGAATCACCTAATGTGATAGAAAGTAACAATGTATTGCAGTCTTCAATGTTGTAAAGTAGTAGAACTGTTTTGAGAGAATCAGACTACCAAAAGGCCTTTGCAAAACTGTCTTTCAATTCCTTACCCTTGCTAAATGCATTCACAGCTTCTCCATTAAAGAGATTGAATGCTGTAACTTTGCCAAATGCTACTGAGTCATCATCCTGCTTTAGAGTTTGAATTAGATTTTCTAACTCTTTGGTCCTTTAAAAACGAAAAGACTTCCCACAGTTGGGAAAAAAAAATCTTTGCGCCCCATACAACAGACAAGGGACTGATCACAAAGATATACAAAGAACTCATAAGACTCAAGAAAAATAAAGAAACCCAATCAAAAAATGGGCAGAAGAACTTAAAAGACACTTCTCCAAAGAGGACATACAAATGACCAACAGGCGTATGAAAAAATGCTCAACATAATCAGGGAAATGCAAATTAAAACCACAGTGAGGTACCACCACCTTACACCGGTAAGAATGGCACACATCAAAAAAACCAACAACAATAAATGCTGGCGAGGATGTGGAGAAAAAGGAACTCTACTACATTGCTGGTGGGAATGTAAGTTAATCCAACCACTATGGAAGGCCATATGGAGGTTCCTCAGTTTACTAGGGATGGAACTACCATATGATCTAGCAATCCCACTCCTGGGCATCTACCCAAAGGACACAAAAGCACCGATCAAAAAGAGTACCTGTACCCTCATTTTTTTTTGCAGCACTATTTATAATTGGTAAGATATGGAAACAACCCAAATACCCAAAAGTAGATGACTGGATCAAGAAGATGTAGTACATAAACACGATGGAATACTATTCAGCAATCAAAAATGATAAACTAGGAGCATTTATAGAAACATGGATGGAGCTAAAAGGAATTACACTCAGTGAAACAAGTCAGAAGGCAAGAGAAAAATATCGGATGGCCTCACTTTTAAGAGGAATGTGAAAGAACAACAACTACAGTAAAAAACATAAAAGAAGAAAACAAAACAAGAGAAAGCTCAAGGAAATGGGCAATTACAACCAAAAACAAACAAACAAACAAACTCAAGATCAAAAGGCTAAAGATAGACCAAAGGGAACAAGGTGGGGAGGGGGGCAGAAGGAGGGAAGGGCAAAGACGGGGAGGAGGGCATAAGAAGCACAAGATTCTGAAGTGATGGTGCACGGGTGAAATGGTGGTAGGAACTCCTTGAGGACTACAAATGTTGTCAAATACAATTAAATAAATTTAACGAGAAAATAAATAAATAAAAATAACATCTCAGTCTTTGTTCTTCAGTTTTTGTGAATCACAAGCTCTGTCTCCCTTCCTATCTTGTCTTGATCCCAACGTGTGACCAGTTTACATAGTTGCTGCTGTGCAATAGTGATTTCAAAGTGCTAAAAGTTAAGGCTTATTTTAAAGGAAACTTAGATAGCCAGTTGCTATAGGAGCAAACGGAACAGATTTTTAGTAATATCATAGCATAATTTAAGAAATGTCTTCAGATTCCAAGGAAAAACTTATTGAGTGATCAAAATTATTACTGTCTGTCCATAGTAAAACGGTTAGCATATTATAAGATAAATTATAAGATGTGTAAAGAAGTTGTATTTTTAATTCCCCTATGGAGTAGCAATAATTTAAATAGAGTATTTCCTTCTTGCTATCTTCTACACATGCATATGGTCTTTGAGATGTACACCTGGTTAAAAGGGACAACAGAAGAGTGTCCCATGAGTCAGTCTATTCTGCCTGCAACTTGCTCCTGCAATTAGCAAATAATTGACTGAAAACATATGCCCTCAATCTTCCTTAGCCACTCAGAAGCATCAGTCTTTGTTCTAGAAATGTTATTTTAATTGATGATGTAAAGAGAAGAAAGTTTAAAAAGTGAAAAAAAAGCACTTGATGAATGCAATTAGAAGTTCATAGTTTCTCATTAAATTGCATGATATACATATTTATACAAATATATATAATGAAAATCCATGATAATCAGTTACAATGCTTTCCCATTACTGTACTTCTATTTATTTTAATTAATTCACTTGTCATAAATAAATGCTAAAATTATTTATCCCTACAGACTCTATCAACAAGTCATAAAGCCATCTCTAAATTATTTAAGAATTAATGACATGTACCATGAATGTTCAATTGGTAAAGCAGCCTTATACTATATATGAAAATTGTATTTTGTTATCTAAACTTTAACATGGCATTTCCTGCACAACAATCAAATAAATTACATAAAGTACTTTTCACAAACTATTGACCTATTACACTTAAAATAATTTCTTAAAATTCTCTCTTAGATACAGAAAATAGGGATAGTTTAAAGTGAAATGTCACCAAATAAATGGCTGAACTTTGACAACACATATAATATTTGTCAATGAAACAAAAGCATATGAAATATTTGGGAAGGAAAAAGCATTAGGTGAAATCATATCACAAAATGAAAGGGCAATGCCATTTATTGAGTATATAAAAACTGTTGAAAATAATGTATAATGGGAATTTTTCTTTTAAAAAAACTAACATTAAAATTGAAAAAATGCAATCAGATAGTTTACATTACCATTTTCATCTATGCTAGATGAAATAATTAATAGGAATAATGTGTTCTGAAAGCAGTCAAACTACAAAAATCTTCAGTCTTTAGAAGTGAGAGTTTTTCCCATGTAACAGCCACCAGTGAAGGTAAATAAAAGATGAATTCCATTTCTACATAATGGAAATGTTAGTGTGGCACAGACTTTTAGTTGTGACTAGTGAAAAATTAAATATATTTTATACCCATGAAGGCATGGCAGGATAACAAAAACTACAGAATCAACTAAATGCACAACTCTAACCTTAAAAACAAGCTATTATTATTATAAAAAGCATGGCTTTAATCCAAAAAGAACAATAAGGGAACTACATCATCTAGTTTTAAGACACCTGAGCTTTGGAGCAGATAGACCGACATTTGCATCCCAGTTATGAAGGATAACTAACTGAATGTCACCTTAATGAATTTAAATAACTTGTCTCAGCCTTGATTTCATTACTTGAAATACAGGTATAATAAATTATAGAAAAAGCATATAAAAGATTTTCATATTTAAGGAGCAATCTGTGAATGGTGGATAATATTATCTTTATTATTGAGGAAGTAAAACATGATTTTATTCTTTTATATTTGAATAATTTTCAATATGTAATGCAGGCAGTCACAAATAGTGTATAAAATAGTATTATATCTGAGTATCATACTGAATTTTTAACTTTTTCAAATGTGTTCTTAAATGTAATAAAAAACTTTAATTTTAGATTGAGAGAATATTTATACCCTAGCATAATATTATTATTTTTGAGGCTAGGCTAGTTTAGGGTAAGACTGAAGTTCAGTCTTTTCAGTCATTTAACAAGCTTACATTCATTTTTGTTTCAGAACCCACCTTCTATGTTCTATTTACATAAACTGATTTAATCAAAGGGCAAGAAAACTAAATAACAAGGGAAACTTTGAAGAATTTAGACAGAAGGTATGTAAACAAGAGCTAGATTATTATATAAATGAATATATACATATCACCGGCCCCCACAATCGCTAATTGCCCTACAGCTCCCTACAACAGCTCCCCTACACACAGGTCATCTTCCAAATTGATAATATAATTTTGTTGTTAAAACAATTATCATCTAACTTAGTCCCTATATTGCAGTATCTTTATATCTTCTTTTAATCCTACTTACAAAGTGAAATGAAATCCTTTAACCTCAACCTTCATTTCCCACCATGAACTCAATACCTCATCCCAGAAACTCTCAATCCAGTCACCAAAAGCAACCCATTTTGCTCCTTATAGTCCAATAATTAAGGTGTCTTGCACGTCTTTATCCTCTGTTTGAAATGTACTCTTCCATCTGCCTACTTTATCCCTTATTAAAAACATTTCAAAATTGACTTTCTCTCTAGTCTTCTCCAAATTCTCCACAGGAAAACATACTCTTCCTTTATACTCCTCCAAAGCACTGCTCATAACTGCTATTATATTTCTTTATGCCTTACTGATTTCTTTTATTGATTCTTCCCTCTATTATTACAGGTTTCCCAACCTTCCTATAAATTACAAGGCAACTGAAAAAAAAAATGCTGTATTGTAATTGTTGATGCTATAAAATATACTTTTTCTAATTTCTAAAAACATCATGCAATACTATAAACCTGAGTTATTTTTATACTTTCAACTCAACTGTCTGTTCTCTAATAATGGCTTTCTAACCCCAGTACAGATAATAAGGACAGATACCTAAAATTACAAATGCCTATCTTTGTTATTATAGTTAATTTAGATTAACAAATGTTGGGAAAATTCTTAAGAAACATAAAAATTTCTTATTGTACCAGGTGAACTTCAAAAGCAGAAGCTAGGTCCTATTTATTTTATACCCTATTTATTTTGTACAACATTACATTATAATCTAATACACAGGAGAAACACACCAGTTGATGCTTATAGAAGGAGAGAAGAAGAAAAGAGACATGTCAATCAATTATGCCTACTTTACATTTAAAATGCTATTTATCTCCAGGTTTACATTTTCATTGTTATAATCAGGTCTTTGTAATTCCAGCAAAATTGTATTTATCTCTATATTGGATATGCTGACTAGGTTTATACCATATCATCAAATTGCTATTTGGACACAATTTATAGACATAGAGATAGGAGACTCCTTAGAGTTGTACTAATTATAATCTATTCCCACTACTCCTTCTACCTTCTTGTATCTTACTATCTGATGTTACGGATATTAGATACAATGAGAAGAATAGAATATAAGATGATCTACAACATAAAATGCATAGATTACAGATAATTAGATGTGCTAAGTACAGCATATTAGGTATTATAGAGTACTGAAAGCTCTTGAAATTATCCTTGAATTACTTTATGGATGTACCATTTACATGTAGCCTTGGGCAAATTACCTAATCTCTCAGTCTCAATTACTTTTACAAATAGTGATAATAGCATTAAGTACCACATGGGATTTCTGTAATGATAAAAAGAGCTTAGAAAAATACCTACCAAATAGTAAGTTTTCATAAAACATTAGCTCTTTTCATTATTCTAATAATATCTTAATTTTGACTTTATTATATTGGCTATATATGTGTGTTATTATGTATAAAACATATACATGTGTATATATTATTCTGATTTCATATATGTTTGTGTTTGTGTCTATGCTTAAAAATGCCTTTATCTATCTGTCTTTTCATTGACACGTTCATTTGTGTTTGAACTTTTGAGTTAGTGCACAGGTTAATTAGATACCAAGAAAGAAATCCTCTGAGGTTTTAGTTTCCAAAAAAACCAAGTAAATCTACCACTTGAATATAAATGTTTTCACTCAGCGTTATCATTTGTGACTCTGAGAGTTGGTAGCATGCAAAATATAACAATGAGAAAAGTGTAAATTTATACTTTTATAAAATTAAGTAATTTTAAAATATCACATATAGAGGTATTAACGTTAGACCCAAACTAGCTATATTACAGTTGTATTATATCCAGGTGAAATATGATAGCTCAATGAATACTTCTAAAATACTCTAAGAGATGGTAAACATTTTTCATTGTTCTAATCAACCTAATAACAAAGCAAGGATATTAACAGAAATAATCTGAGACTAGACTAGTTCTTCTTAGTGAAAAGATAAACATTTTCAAGAGAATTTGTATTTAATTTGAAAACTAAATTGTTTCTGATATTTGGAAATTATAAACTAAAATAATTTAAATAGAACATTTTTTACTATGATTCCAGTTAGTAATAAAATTTGGTGTTACACTAGGATATAAAATTTCAGCAACTGCATTGCAAGACTTTATCCAACTGAGTTGATAACTCATGTCCACACAAAAACTGCATATATGTGTTTATTGCAGCTTTATCCATAATTGCCAAAGCCTGAAAGCAATCAATAGATAGACTGATGACAAAAGGTAGCAGACAATCATGCAAAGAAAATATTAGCCATAAAATGAAAAGACAGGAGAAATTTACTTTTACTAAGTGAAATAAGCCAGCCTGAAAGAGCTATCTATATATTATATGATTTCAATTGTATGACATTGTAGAAAAGGCAAAATTACAGCAAAAGAGTGACATCCAGAGATAGAGAAGAGAAAGGGGAAAGTATACACAGGTGGTTAAATGGGGTTTCTAGGACAATGAAACTGAACTAACCTATCTGCTATTGCCATGGTAGACATGATATTATGCATTTGGAATGACCCATAGACTTATACAATACAAAAGGTTAACCTTCATGTAAACTACAGATGTTAGTCAGCAATATATCAGTACAATTCATCAACTATAACTAATGTGCCAGAACAACTTGAGGAAATTGTAGAAGGAAAAGGATATGATACTTTTGTACTTTCTGCTCAATTTTTTTGTAATCTCAAAATTGCTCCAAGAATCTAGTAATTTAAAAACAAAATATTGATGGAAGACATCGTATAAAAGAGAACTTCAGTTTTTCAGAGTTGGAAAAAAATGCTGTTTATCTCTGAAGTGTGCATTCTCCCCTAATTAAGATAATTCAGGTTATTGAGCCAGTTATTTTTAATAGGCTTAATACTTATCAAAATAAATTCATATTCATATATAACACACATGAAGGAAATTTTTTATTACTAACAATTGAAAATAGAGTAATTTTTCAACTCCATAATGTCCACCTGAATTGTTAGCAATTTGCTTGCTATATAAATATGTATTTAAAAACACATGTACTTCTATAATTTTTCTTTAACCATTACTGAAAATAAAAGTGATTGTTCAAAGGCTGCAAATATTCATTTTGTGACTTTATAAAATTCACATAGTCCCATATTCCTGCAGAATAATTGCCATTTCTACTACATATATTTATTCTATATTTTAAGTTATATATTCCTTTGACTTATAGAGTGTAACATGAGAGTATCAGAAGAATCCTTTCCATAGCTTTCTCTCATTTAATCTTTCTTGGTTTTATAAGAGCATACCTCATGAAATAGCTTTTATAAATCACATAAGAAAGAAAGCTTACAAGTAATTCATATTTTACAAATATTTCATCACTGAGTGCTTTTTTCCTACCTAGAAAGAATGTCAGCACCTTTGCAAGTATATTATCTCCCGATTTTCTAATCAAAACAATCCAGACTGGGAACAGCAGGAACTACTTAAAACAATGAATATCACTGTAATGCATTTTACTTGAATCATTTGCTAGATGCAGAAAACAAAAAGGTCATTTCAGTGAAATCTGAACTCATGTAATACACATGCATCTTTATATTCCACACATTTTGTTAATCATTGACTGAACAACATCGTGCCTGGAGCCAACTGACAGGAATTTTAGCCTGATTAAATGTCCCAGTATGCCTTAATACCTTTAAATGGAATTTTTATGGCCTGTTCTGCATGTGTATTATTAATATAGTGCCATCAAGGAAACCACAGACACGCATAATAGCTCATCAATTTGTAACTAAGCACTTTTGACCTTGAAAAATCAGCTGTCTTTCAGATTAATGTAGTTACATTTTAGGCAGAAAAAGAAGCCATAAAATTATCATGCTTATTTTGTAACATGACAGGATGAGAATTAGGAATAAGGGCCATGCTGATGGTTTCTTATTGATATTGCTGCCAACCTCTGACATCTGAATTACAAACTCTGAGAACTCATCCTAATAAAAACCCACTTAAACATTAAAACTTCAGCTAAAGGGATGCATATAACATACTACTGATGAGCTGAAGGTGTAGCATATAAGACTATAATTTTCACTGGTGTTCACATTTCTTAAAAATTAAAGGAAGAAAGTCCCAAGACTTCTCTTTCTTGAACATACACTGAAATAATAAGAAGAATGATTAAAAGAAAAGCTCACTATGAACACAATAAGGTCATATCAGTAAGCGATCAAATGAATAAGAAAAAGTATGCAAAATGGACATAGGAACAAATTAAAGAATAATAGAAAATTATATTTTATTGCAGAAAAAGACATATTTAGACATACACAGTACTACATGGATTTGGTAATTTTTCTATGAGTAATTTTTACAACTAATGCCAATTTAATCATTTCAGAATGGTGAGTTGAAATTGCAAAATGAAATTATATGTCCGTCCTATCATTTAAAACTGAGTATCTAAAAAATACAAGATTATCTGACCATAAAGATACCATTTTATTTTATCATGATTTAACATGAAAAAAAATAAATTTTTGTAAGGAGTTACTAAGAATGGACAGAATTCCTAGAAGCCTTCATTGCCAAAGCTGGAAAAGACCATCTCCTTCACAGTCCACCCCTTCAAGGGAACAACTCCATAAATAAAATCCAGACTTTTTTGTTCATATATAGTTAGTCGCTGTCTTCTGTCCTTTTGTTATCCTTAAAACAGCTTATCCCTTATAATAGTGTGTTAAATTATAAACTAGTTAAAGTGTTTTTGTTTTTGAAAAGTGCAATAAGCAATGAATTTTTTCCTCAGAGAAGTATCAGACATTCCATTCTACACAAAGAGCTGACATCTCATTTCTTTTTGTTGAAAACATATTTAAAGTCTATGAAGGTACCAAGATGGTTCTCAAAGTATGATATGTATCGATATTCTCTAAATGCCTCACTAAAGGTTGTAAAGTCAACCTTACAATTAAACAGAAGTTCTCTTGTCTCTCTGGAAACTAGATACAGGTCACATTTAGGCTGAAAATGGAACATCCAACTCCTTTCTAAGGAATTGCTACAAACGAAAATGATGTGTCACTTAACATCAGGATCATGCAAGGTCTGCAAATGAGGACTACTGAGTAAGAGGATCTAAAGCAAAGAAGGATCTGATAGTGCCGATCACGATACTCAAGCTTTGTACTACGTTGAGATGATAACTTAAAAGGAATACATTAATAATATCAAGTCAAGATAGGCAAGATATCAAGTCAGGCAGCCTGAAATAATTTTTAACCATGAGAGGAAGTGTAAAATATGTTAAAGAATTACCTGATCCTCCTCACCAATGGGAGAAACAGAAATAACTTAGTGGATATTTTTTTTTTTAAATAAAGCGAAAGATGTAGTCTATTTAATATGCAGTATTTAAGAAAACTAAAAATGCTAAATTTTTACTGACCTATATAACCTGTTATCTAAAAGCTGATAAATCTAAGATCCTCAAAGCAGTATTTTGAGAATGTAATGATAAAATACCAGATTAGCAAGTAATTTATGATCTAAATTCAATTATAGGTTAAAAAAAACAATCACAACCTTAATATTACTGAGTCATTTTACAAATGCCTATATAGCTGTTCTAAAATTTGCTCACTATACAAAGATACAAAGATATTTATTTAACCTCACAGGAGGGAACTATCTGAAACTGACATCAAATGTTATACTTAACAATAAAATATCCAAGCTGGTTTCTTTACACAGGTTTATTAGAGAACATAAACTCAATCACTTACGTTCACTTTCTAGGGAAAAAGTCCACAGTTATGAAATTTAGTTCACTGAACCAAAGAAAATCTAAAAAGCATTATACCGTAGGATGATGCTGGTCAATGATATCAACAAAAATTTCAATAAGATTTAAATAAAAGAAGGAAACAATTATAAATATTTCCAAATAATGTTATTCAGTGCAATCTGCACAATTACTAAAAAGAATCCCTTTAATATGAGGGTTTATTTTTTTAATTCTGTCATTATTCTTATGATACATGTGTCTTTAAATATCAGGATATATTGACAAAATAGCAAATATAAATTTTCAATTAATAACAGTATCTTTAAAAATATAATTACACATAGCAGATAGTAAATAGTAGAAAGTAAGAGATAATAAAGAGTGAAACACACAAGCTAAAATAGCTAAAAAACATAAAAATAGATGAAGAATGAATGACATAGACTATAGATGTAGACACCGTGGTACAAAGTAACAAGTTAAAATAAAATACAACTAGATACCTACTTCATATCTTAAAATTAGATCTTAGAGTTACTAAAGGCTAACATGTTAATATATATAGATTTTTTTAAAAAACAATAATCTTAAAGACAGTCTAATTTAAAAGTCCTTTATTTTTTTTTTATATTGCTTGCTTTGGGATTTGATATGCTCTAAAAATCTCTCCAATGTCAAATTATAAACATTACAAAAATATTTTGGACTTTAGTTCCACTACTCTGTAGCTCAGTTTTGCTATTTCATAGCATCTGTTTTCTTCATAAACTGGTAATTATTGCCAATTCATATATGGGTACAGATTCAGTTTAACTTCATATAATTTGCTAACTTGGATAAACTTCCTCAGCACATGTCAAATTAATTGTGCTGAAAACCTTAAATACAGAAACTTATTATAAGAATATTGCCTGTTGTGAATTCCAGATGACTTCCAGGCCAATTATTTCTTATTGAAAAAGAAGTTGTATTCTGAATTCAAGACCACTGTGTACATCCACAAGTGTGACACTTACTGTGCATAGTTCACCCTTTTGGCTCTATTACCCCAGTTCTCACTCTAATGCTTTCAGTGCAAATGCTCAGAGTTATTGGGAGTTATGCTCCAAATATGAAAATGTGCACTTGACTACAAAAGCAAATGTTTTAAGAAAATATGAAAAAAATCTGTTGACTTTCCAACCTGCACTTGCTTCCATTTTCTGCTCTTTATAATCTGAACATCAATGCAACGTTTTTGGTGGACAACTATTTAGTTCAAGGTGAGGAAATCTTCCTCAAGCTTTTATTTTGTTGTGTGTGGAAATTCTTGAATATTATAGTAGATAGCTAATGGTTTTCTTGATTCTAGAGTGTTGTAATATGTTTGTTCTTATTTTTATATTTTGGCATTTCAAAGAAAATTTTTAAGAAAGTATAGATAACACACACATGTTCCATAATTAATCTTAAACAGAAATTCAGTAAGTAGAAATATTAAACATGATGGCAAAGCCAGAATTATTTTAAAAACATACCAGTGCTTGACAACATAAAAAATTAAAAACTTCTTTGTCACAAAAACAAATGATACTGTACAATGAATGCCTTAAACAAAGTTAAGATAAATAACTGGAAAATAAAAATTACAGATACAATAGAGGAATGTTTGAATGCCCTTAATACATAAATGAATTTCAAAAATAATTGAGAAAGATAAAACTACCATTGAAAAGTGGATAAAGTATATTTACTAATAATAAAATACAGCGACCCATAAACATTTGAAGATTTTAAAATAAGTAATAATCAAAGCAACACAAATTAAGATAATTCTCCTTATTCCTTTTTCCTTTTTGCTTAGAAGCCTTAGAAATATGATTTTTTTAAGATTTATTTTTATTTATACATACAAGAGCTGGGGTACAGGCCAAAGTCCAGCACGGTGAGAGGATTCACCAGAGAAAGAGCAGGGAGCAGAACAGGCAGATGAACTGAAATACACTCCTGAGTGGAAAAGCTAGCGAGGCAGGAGAGATCTGCCTCGCCATGTGGGTCACCTCCCCAGATGGAGGCAGAGATTTGAACTCATGCTGCAGTGACTGTGGTTTGCTTCCTAGTGCGTTGCTTAACCCAGTGCACCACCAGGGAGGCCCAGAAATATGATTTTAAAAAAGAAAAAATGACTATGCTGAACCAAAAAAGTCACAGAAATTGACATTCTTCTATAAGAAAAATGAAAATGGTTGGAACTTTAATTTATTAACTTTATCAAAAAAAATTATTTATCAAGACAATTCTTAAAAACAATAATCTGGTCACTTTAAGACATTCATTCACAGGTAAAATAAGTGAAATAAAGTAAGATATAGATAGAAGGATAGTTACTGCAGCTTTGATAAAAATGACATACATAACAAATATAGAATGATTACAAATAAATATGTTTACCAACAGTTAAAAATAGATACAAATAGTAGGTCATACTGACTCCAGAAAAGATCTTTGTCCATTTCTTGAGTGGGAAAATTGTCTGATGTATTAAATTGAAAAGTGTGTTATAGGACAGTACCAGTAGCATGGTTAATGTATAAATCATGTGTACGTACATATATACATTACATATAGTAGATATCAGTACATGTATATATGATAAACATAGAAAAATGATGCAGATGACTATAAGTAAAAAAATGATTAACTCAGATTGTGTTTTTATATTTCACTTTATTTTGTTTAATTTAATAACTAGATATATTTATTCTATAATCCTAGAACACAAAAACTAATCTAATTCTGGACAATGGGAAAGTAGGAAAGCCATTTCAGCTATAAAGAAAATTATTTCCATTAGGAAAATAATTAGGAATGTTTATGAAGGACACCGTACTGAAAACTGGTTTTGTTTTGTTTTGTTTTTCTATTTTAGGCTTATCCTTGTCATTCCATGTTTGTTTTGCAAATATTCCTGTTTGCTTGTTGCTTTGTTTTAATTCCATCAGGTAAAAGTGCTTTCTTTGACCCCTATCAACCAGAAAATCTGAGTCATAATAAAATATTTCTGACTTTTCTTTGCATTTTTAGCTCAATTGAATAGTCAGATAAAATTTAGGCACTATAATACCTCCTTAAAGAGTTCACAGGAAATAAAACCTGTGAAATATTTAGCAAATAAAAAAAACTGAATAAAATAAATAGGAATTGAATTTTAAAAATCTGGGCTTTGAAAAGATTGGCTGCTATAATCAATAGACACTGAATTTATGATTTTTCCTTATTTAGTATACTTTATTTGATATGCTCAATTAGCTTACTTAACTATTTCATAGTGGTGATCTATATTGAATTGCATCCAAGGATGCAGATTTCCCTAATTGAAAAACATAATTGACAAAATAGCAATTTCAACTTTTCCAATACCTTCTAATACCATAAAAACAAGTGAAATGGTTGTTCCATCAAATTAAGAAAATGAATTACTGTGATAATATTGATGCTTTTGTAAAAATTACATTTGCAAATTATCACAATTACGCTCATACTTAACTTTTTAGATCAATGACTCACTTTAGTATTATCTGTGTATAAAGGATTCTCTTTTTTTCTATTTAAAAGAGAATATTAACATTCTTTACAGAGCTATAAATAATTTGCAACCACATGTAATTTTTATTACTTTTGAGAATACAATATTGCGTTAGAGAGCTCTGGTTGATAATCTCCAAAGCTAACGCAAATATTCAATTGATTATTTAAATAAAGCTTAGACATTTCTTATTCTCTCACATTCTCTTGTAATTAAATAAGAACTTTGCATTCAAATGTCCTTGCCTTTAGTTCTCTCCCTCCAACTCTCCTTCTTCCTCTCCTCACGCTCCTACCCTTCCAGGTGAATTCAAGCAGAAACAAACATGTTTTCCTTTTGGTTTGGTTTGGAAGTTTAAGGAAGACATCATACTGAGCTCAGAAGATTTAGTGTATAGATTATGACTGATTTTTGAAGATTGCTTTGTGTATGAATAGTATGATATGCCATCATTATCTTCTTTTGTTTCAAATGCCACTAATGTTGACTGCTGATACTTCAATCTGATTCCCAGTGTCCTTATTAAATTTGATACTCCCTTTCTGGATACTTTGTCCTCAATGACTGGTTGTTATCAGATTATGAATTCTGGTTTCCTTCTCTTAATTAGGGATATCTTTGATAACGCACATCAGTTTAAGGACACCCAGTACTTTTGTAGCAGCTTTGGATCATCTAAAGTTGGCTTTATTTTTTTATCCATTCTGCTGTTTTGATTCTTTACAGGTTTGTTGCAGATAACACATCTTAATTAACTTCCTACAAACATGTCTTAGGATCTTCTCCCCTGGAGAATTTCTTCTAAAGTATCTGTGATTCCTAAAACTAATTTTTAGAAAGCAGTATTTTTCATACCAATGGCATCATTTCAAAAATACCTTTATATTAGGTAACATTTAAAAAAAAAACCTACTTTGTGTTTTTTGTTAGGAAAGAAAAAATCTACTTCACTCAAAAGTACCTGAGTAAGGAAGTTATATGGAGTCTCAAGAGTGTTGGATATCATATACATCTACTCATTTTAGTGGCTAACACAAATGGATTACTGAGAAAGTGGAAGAAATGGGCTCTTTACACCCATCTCTACCATCAGATGCACAGGCAGATTAAGGTCAAATCAGTTTACCATTCAGGAAAAAAAGTATAATGGTAGATCATCTGCTAAAGCAATAGTAATGAATCACTCGGTGACATCTGACCCTCTACATGTACTTGAAATGATCTAAATCCAAAGTGTCATAGTAGTGACATAAAAAATATGACAAAATGTAAAACAAGAAATGTTATAAGTCTTACAAGTGGATAATTCAGCCTAATATACTAAACATGTTTTTCTATCATTGCTAGTGAAGATTAAAGTAACTTTTTGACAATTTAAAATAGCCTAGTATGAATCTGATCAACATGAACTGACCTAAATTTTTATATTTAAAGTTCCAGTGTATAGTATAAAGAACTATATTTTGGCTATCTAGAAATAATTTGTTTTACCCAAGCTCAAGGTCTTCCTCCCAACTAAATGGTTTCAAACATTTCAAACATTTCTACCTATGTATTTGATCATCCTCCTCACAGGAATAGGTATTCATTAATAATACAAATAGTAAGCTTTTATATAGTGTCTACAATATGCCAGCTACTAATTTGAGTCCTTTCTTTACACTTTGAACTTTTACTACAATTACCCCAACTTTATGTACATGGAAACTGAGGTTAAGAATTTTTCAGAGACTTATCCAAATTTTATAGCTAGTAACTTTCACATTTATTATTTTATAACATACATTTTGGCTATTGACTTCTTAATGTTAAGCATCCAAAAAAAAAAAAAACTTTAGAGGCTAAAAATGCTCTAAGAATTTAAATATATATAGGATGCCAGACATCTATGGGGTTAGGAAATCTCAAAGAACATGAGTTTTGGTCTTAATTTTAGAAGAAGAGAGGTGACAAGTGAAGTTGGAAGGGTATGTCATGCAAATAAATCTCCTGCAAAATTACAGATGCATGTCAGACTATGGTATTTGGGAAAACATACACTAATATAAGATGGCGAGAATAAAAGGATGTGTTGCAACATGGGGTGGGCGGTGGGGGTATGTGCTGTGATAATTATATAATCACAATTATATAATCTGTGACCATCTACCCATGGATGGTCTTTTTGAAAACCCTAGCTATCAAGTTCTTATGTCTTTGGCATAGGGAGAAATTCTGTAATAAAAGTGTTTTCTAACTAGGTCTCCATATATCTTCAGGGTCATACTAAGAGTAGATGGTGAAGAGATCCTATTGTTGTCAGGAGGCAATCCACTGATTTTGACAAAGCGCAGGAATGAAACCTCTTTAACCTATATTCTCTCTCAGGTTCAGATGGAGATATCATTGTACCCATTCACCTTTCTCCTGCTGTCTGAGCTCTTCTGGGGAGTCAGAAAGACCAGACATATAAGATGATTGTCAACTTTCTTCAGTTAAACAGGTACCTACAAAACTCACTCCTTTCAGTTGGGTTCCCACACTAATCATGAGGAAACTATGTAACCAACAGAAGAGACCCCAGATTCTCACTAATTGAAAAATGGCTTCAGAAGATGTCGTGCTCTAAAAAGACTGATCGTTTGTAGTGGTGGATGAAACTGAAACCATATTTAGATCACTATGAATCTTTATTAAATCAACTACCTTATCAACTAAGAGAATATATAATTATTTGTGGGTCTGTTACTGAAGTTATCTCCCAATATGTATTTATTTTTTATAAACAAATTATTAATATGTTTCATGCCTGTTTTAAGAACTGGTAAAAAATAATGATGTACCCATTACATAAATTTTATGGCCCTACTTATTTAAAAAAAAAAAGGGAAGGAAAAAGTTAATTCAAAAGTTAAATTTCAGTTTATTTGTATATAAAACAAAGTTAATCTACTTTATGAAACCATGGGCTGTGTTAGAGATAAAAAATAGAAAGCAAAAAGATGATTAATAGAAAGCAGTGTATGGCTCAAAGTTGGCTCTCAATTTAAATGTTGGCTGATAATTTATTATTCCAAAATTAGCATATACCATAATGATGTAAAGGAATTCCAATTCTGTTTTTATTGCTAAAGTCAAAGTAAGAGCATAATAGTTAATTTATTCACAAATATTACTGAATAATCACTATTTGCTGGGCATTTTTTTTTTAAAGAAAGATTTATTTATTTATGCATAGAAGCACTGGGGTAGAGGCCAAAGGTGTGTGTGGGGGTGAGGGGGGGTGGTGAGAGGATTCACCACAGAGAGCAGGGAGCAGAATAGGCAGATCAACTAAAGTACACTGCTGAGGGGAACAGTGGGCACAGCAGGAGAGGTCTGCCGCCACCATGTGGGTCCTCTCCCTAGGAGGCAGCAGGGCTCGAACTCATGCTGCAGTGGCTGCAGTTTGCTTCATAGTGCGTTGCTTAACCCACTGTGCCACCAGAGAGGCCCCTTGCTGGGCATTTTTAATACAGCAATAAACAACCCCAGAGTTCATTTCTCAAGAATTTGATCTTTGTTGAAACCTGTGCACTTCACATTTGGAAGCATGTAAATTATAATTTAGAGAATAATAGCAATAATATATTACAGAGTTAATTACAAGCCCAGATATGTGCAAGTGTATATAAATATTGAGAAGTAAAAGAAAGAACAGGTTCAAATCCAACTTCCTTTTGGAACCCAAGAAGACTTACTATATGCCTGAATTGTCACTTTAGTCACTCCCAAAAGTGGAATTCTAAACCTACCAATTCTGACATTCCAGGTCAGTGGCAGTGAGAAAATCTACAAAACAACTCCACCCTAAGGGGAAGGTGGCTTAGACTGAAATAATCTTTCTTTTCTTTTACTAATAATCTTGTTCTACCCTTTGTCTTACAGAAAAACCTTCCATTTTTGTGCAAGCTCTTTGCAGAGCCTTTCTACTTGGTCAACTGCCCAATTCACAAATCATTTAATGAACCTAATCAGTCATCTACAATAAAATATACATTTGGCATACTTTTGTTTTATAAAAATGTATATGTATGGGTAAAACAATATCAAATAACAATAGGTACTATTATTACTTCTACTTTACCACTGACAAACTGAGGCAGTAAAGATTACCCAAAGATTACTTACCCAATGTCCACAGCAAACCTGAGTTTTGACCTCAGATAGCCAACTGCACAGTTTATGCTCTTACTCATTTTTATACAGCCTTGTCAAAACTGAATGTACATATACATTTAAAGATGCAGAAATCAATTCTAAGTGAGTTAAATAAATTACCAAATGTGACCTAGGTAGTTAAAAGTAGCACAACTGAATTTTTAATGAGCAGAGTCACATCTGCTAATCCATGATTTTGAAGCCAATTACTCAATACTAGTTTAACTAGTATTCAATTAACTCAATGAACTGTTCAAATAGTTAAATATCAGTTTCTTTGTATATAAAACAGAGTTAATCTCCTAATTTTATAAAATCATAGGCTATGTTAGAGATAAAAATTAGTACTTTGTACTTATGTTGATTTAAGCTAACTAAACACCATATTTACAGCCTTGGCCACAGTGTAAAGCAGTAACTTGCTGTAGGTGAACACACATCATCATATTTAATATTTGAGGATCAAGATATCAGACAACCTACTTGTTAATATCACCATAAATAACAGTCATCTTTTGCTTAGCTTTGTTTTATTTTTTGCACTGAAATATTTCTAACCATTAGGACCTATCAGGACTCAAACTCAAAGGAAATTTCTACCCCCACTGTCTGGGTTATTCTAATGCTAGACACAGGAACAAATTAGCACTAGACAGTTTAGTAAGAGAAAAAGCCAAAGTTTGAAAACATACATATGATGAATGTGCATGGTTGTAAACTATAAAAATACTGGAGCAAACTAGGTATATTTTTCCTGTGTTTAAGGATGTGGGGGTAAAAGAGAGAGGAACAGGTAGATTTCATATGACAGATAAAAGGTTCACCAAAGGTAAACCTCATCTCACTCTGAGAGTAAAGAGGAACTTCTCTAAGAGAGGACACGTTCACTGATAAACCTACTATAATAGTGTCATCTGAAAAGGTGAGGTTCCATGTTTCCTGCCCCACCTAATAAAGGATAGAGTTGAATGGCAAGGGGAAGATGAACAGGACTTGAGAGAGAAGACTTAGAGAATACACTTAGAGAGACAACTTGGAAGGAGGCACTTGGAGCAGAGAAACATGTGAAAGCTGCCTTTGCTTCTCATCTTTAGACTTGCACCAGGGAATTGGGAAATGTGAAAGTGTAACAGGGTGGCCCCAAGGAAAAGGGGAAGTTCCAGAATCCCAGTTCCACCCTACGTGGGTGGAGCTGAGCAGGGATAAGAAGATGTTGGAGAGAGGAGATAGAAATACAGAAGGAAGGGAGGAAGAAGGAAGCAGGATGGAGAGCAGCAAGAGACGTGGAGGAGGCACGTGGAGCAGAGGGACATATGAAAAAAACTGCGCTTGCTTTTTGGTCTTGGACTGGTTGGAACAGATGTGGGTGAGAGACCGCGGGGGAGGTTAACAATGGCAGCTTTCATCTTGATCTTGATTTCGCTCTTTTCCTCCCAGACTTGTCTGACTCTTTCTGACTCTTTTCTATGGGTCTCCACTAAAAGGTCCTTTGGACGTGTGGCAGGCTTTTGGGCCTTGCTTTGGGCCAATCCTTTGGCTGGACTTTTACCCTCAAGGAGATTTGGATGCTTGACTTAGTAACTATATTCTTTGTCTTTTCTGTATTGTTCCCTAATTGCATTAAATTTCCTTTCCATTAAAGGCCTTATATGTTTATCTTGATGCTGTGGATGGTAGAACCCATTCAGAGAGGGCAGGTTTGGGGGTTCTGGGGTACCCTCTCCCTTGCAAGAGACATGGGTGAGAGACTCATGGAGAGACTGACAATGACTGCCTTAATCTTCACCTGTACCTTGATTTCATTCCTTTCCTTCCAGACTCGCCTGGTCCCTCCGCCCCTTGTCTATGGTTCCCCATCAGAAAGCGCCTTAGACTTGTGATAAGATGTTGGGTCTCTGTGGCCACACTTTGGGGCCACTGTGACTAGATATTTACCCCTGAGGAGATGAGTAAATTTGGGTATTTCATTGGGAAACTATTGTCCTTTCTTCTTTCTCTTTATGTTATGCACACTAATTCTATTTAAGTTATTTTCTATTAAAAGTCTTACACACTAAAAATATGCTTTGCCTTTTTGTAGCAGGTGGCAAAACTCATTTTAGATTATGCAGGTTTGCGAGGTCTCAGGGTCCCTTTCAGGTTTCCTGCTAGCACTATAACTGGATGAGAGCCCCCAAACTATATTCTTCTAAATCATAAAAGGAAGGAGTGACTCCTCTTTAATTAGGAAAAGGACAAATGCTTAGTGATGATCTCTTCTTCAATTAGGTGAAGGAAAGGACTCAGGTAAAGTCAAAGTCTCCTCCTTAGCCTCCAGGTTTCTTACTATTCTCAACTCAAAACAATATGCAATGGCAATTGATCTCCCAAGACTCAAGGAGTCTCTATTGTCCTTTAGTTTTCCACAGTAAGATAACACTTATTGGAAGAAGCCAGTTATGTGTATATTGAGAAAAGTCTGTCTCACCCTTTTGGAGAGAACAGCACCCCAGGGTCTCTGAAGAAATTATCTGAAAGCAAGGGTAGTTCCCATACCTAATGATCCTAATACAAACAATACTACAAAATAAAAATATAATTACCACCTCCAACCAATTTATGAGGTAAATAGATCCATAAAACTCTGCTTAACAGGAAATGTTCAGTGAAATTGCTGTCCTTCATGTGGCCATTATATTAAAACATGCCATTTTTATATGTATAAAAAAAGTAAATTTTAATAAAATTTTATAATGAAAATTTAAATATTTCTATTTGTGAAGTTCAAGCTGCTATAGATTGTTTCTATAAATTGCTTGATTGGTAGAAGATTGCAATCTTCAGATTAAAAAATATATAATTCAAAAAGGTTTTCTCAGTTCCTATAGATTTCATATAGATCTATTTATAAAACGATTATATTTTGAGAGAGAGAAGTGTGGTGAATTCTAAATATCTTAAAACAGTGTAGATATATACATTTTCCTCTGTTCCTCAGGAAGAATGTCTCCCAAGCCTCAAAGACCTTGGGTAACTGGAAGAAGTCTATAGCAGGTTAATAACCATCACAAGAACTAATACTCACTAAAATGCCAAAAGGATTAAGAGAAATGCTTTGTTTTTCAATTGTAAATACAGTATCTGCCAATCCTTCAGGTTGAGAATTAAAGAGAATTTTTTAGATTAATATTCTCTCTCCCTTTTTTAGAACAGCAAGGATATGAAGTTTATTATGCTCTTAAATCAGTATTTTCAAATAGAACCATCCATTTCTGATACCAGAGTAAGAACAAGAGGTCACACAGAACCTTAACTGTCAGAATTGAGCTCATATTGCTTGCTACCTTCCATAAAGAGAAGAGGACAACTATACCAACAGTGACAGGTGGTGATTTTTTCCTCTCTTAGATAATGGTGCACATTTGTATTAACTACTCACACTACCTTGCCAAGGCTCTCCTTGACTAGTTACATACCATTTGTTAGACTCAAGTGAGGAAGACTGCAGTCTGTGGATGTGAATCAGAGCAGAGCCAAGAGTCCCATCTGGGAAGTCAGTCTTGACTCAGTACAATGCACCAATTAGCCAAGCTCACCAGCCAGAGTCATATGCTATCTAATCAGACAACTAGGCAAAAGGGGTCATGCCAGTTGAGAACATTTTCAGAAAATCTGTGTTGAGAAATACTGGACTGCTGTCCTAGAATGTTAAAGATAGAAAACTTAAAAGGAAATCACAGAAATTTTGAGTGAGACATATGTTATTTGAGTACATTATAAATTACCTTGTATAATAAACTAAAATTCGTTTTTATTACTGACTGAGAGATAAATAACACAAGCTAACTAAAATAAAACAATTTATGATTAACTTATAGTATATTCTTCCATTGAATTCCATAAAAAAATTTGAGAAAGTAATAGAATGATGCTTCCTTGTCTTTTTGCAAGAATATACTCATACGCATCTATGTAGAAACCATTCCAAACGTATCAGGCAAGTTATTGAGAGATTGGAAGTATACCATGATAAGAGAAGACTACCTGGGGGAACTTAATTAAAAATTTAAGTTTTCTCCTTCTACTTTTTATTCTTTTCCTTGATCCAAATATTTGAGCTACTTGTTTTAAAACAACAGTGATTGCTTAAATTTAACTTATTATTTTCCAGGTACAATGCTAAACTAACATCAGTATGGTTCTTTTATATCATCACCTTACTGGTATAGAAACTGAAAACATTAATTAACAAGTTCATGCTCACAAAACTAGTTAATTGGTGAATTAAAAATAGAAACCAATAGCATTTTTTCTTTATAATTGAGCTTTTAACTATTAAGTAATAGCCTATTGTTTAAAATAATGTGTGTTAAATAAATGTGTTTAAAGTAACTTCAGTGTGTTTTTATAAGTCAAAATAAGATTTGCATTTCCTGATATTGCTATCTCACACCCCGGTTAGATGTCCCTGCTTCTTGCTTCAGCAATACTCCTTACATAGCTCTCTTATTGTCCCACTATGGAAAGAACCTCAATGTTCAACAAGAGATGATGAATGGATAAAGAAGATGATATACACACAATAGAATGTGACTCAATTTAAAAAAAAAGAAATCTTGCCATTTGCAGCAACATGAACAACATGGATGGGACAAAAGAGGGTTATGTTAACTGAAATAAGTGAGAAGGAATAAAACAAACACTGGGTGCTTTCAATCATATATGAAATGTAAAGAAACAAAACAAAGGGGCAAAATCTAACCAAAACAAGCCCTTGAAATCTGACCACAAACTTAAGGCTATCAATGGAGTAGGGTAGAGGATGAGGAGCAAAATGTCAGTGAGCCCAACAGACAACAGTGGACGATTCTGGATGCTTAAGGAGTGGGTATGGTGTGGTAACATACTCATAAACCATATATAGTGTTGTAAAATGCTACCTCAATAGAAAATGTTTTTTAAATGTAAATATATGCCTAAGAGAACTATAAAAAAATAAAACATTTCCTGATTTCTTTATTCCAACAGAGTCCCATTTTCTTGGCAGACCAAATCCTCTCTCACCTATCCCACAACCTAACAATATCATCTAGTGATTGCCAGTTAGTATTCATCTAGAAAGTGCTCCTACTTTACTTGAATTTACTTCCTTCAAAGATCTTCTATATTCAGATTTTGTATTTAAAGTACAGGTATTATATTAGTTCATCATTTTCCAGTTGTTACAAAAGGAGTAGTGGTCTACTAGAAGCTTCTAAAACAAGGTGAAGTTTCAAGTTATTAAATTCTAAGTAGCACTGTAGTCTATTTCTTGTTTGAACATATCAACTCTCAGAATTCATTCTTGTTTGGTTCTAATAAGATATTTTTGTAAATGTACTATTTCAACATAATAGAATTTTCTTGATTTTTATATTTTAATCTGTTTAGTATAGATTTAGGAAGGAAATGCTATATTCTAGCAGATTTTCCTGGAAATATGGACAACTATATTTGTAGTTTTTCATAACTTTCCTTCATGGCTTCCTCTGTGTTTGTTTCATAGTTATCAAGTTTACTCAGTTAGTATGAATTATATTTTAATTATAAAAATTATCTCTGGCAACTCTAGGTACCTAAGGTTGAGTCACTAATGCATGTCATTTAAAACAATACCAATATAACTTTCTCAAAAGATAGAAAGTCTATTTCTATGAGGAAAATATGGCATCCAAAATCCACAAAAGGATACTGACAAGCTAGGAACGTCTACCTCAGCTAGTGAAATGGATTTAATTTTCACTGATTTAAACTTAATATGAAATAGCTACATGTAACAAGAAGTAATCATGTGGTACATTGCAGATTTAACCCTCAGTCCTTTCTAGAAAATCTATTGTATTTATATTGACTGCAAATTTGTTATATTTGTGAAGGCAAATACTAACCACCTGTGTTTTAACTGACCATGTCCATATTTCATAAGTGGAGACCATCTATTTTAACTACCAGTTGCCCTATTTTTCCCATTTCTCAAATCTCAGTTTCTCTGTAGCTTGAGCCCAACATTTAGTATCAATTCATTGACCAGGAACCATTTCACTCTCATGTGTTCCTTTTATACCAATTAATTGGATGCAAGTTTCTATTTTATAGACCTTCACCTTCTTGCTCAAGTTCTACTGTGAATTTACTTACTGGCCCGGGGCCATGCTATTACATTTAACCTATTACCAAACTGCTCTGTCCTTCTTGAAGGAACTCCTTAAATATTTATTGGTTTTCCACTCTTCTTTAGATGGAGCATTACTTACTATTCCTATGCAATCCTAATATTACTTGTCTCATCATTCCAACTCCCCCCACCAAAATCAAGTCTCATCATAATTCACTGTGATTTTCTCTTAAGTGAAAAAGACTAGGCACTTGGTTAGAATTCAATGCTGTTACTTTGGTCGATAGATGCAAATTCAGAGAGAACAAAGAGTAAGGTAATCAAGTATTAAACAATAAGGAATGAACTGCTTGCATTTAATAGGAAGAGAAAGTGATTACTGAGTTGTCAGTATTGAAATAGAAAAAAAGAAAGATATCATTTATAATTTCTCCTCATTTTCTTATTTCAGGTTTGACTATTTGATGTGTTCTATTTGTACTTTTATCAGGGAATCACTAATTAAATGCTTGACTATAGCTATCTCTGCTCCCTGCTAATATGGCTACAAAATTTGCCTTTCTGAGAGCATAAACCCATTGAGGGAGCACATGATATATAAGGTATTTAAGCATATCTTGGAATTTCACTAGAAAAAGGGTGGCTTTACAGGTATTCTGTGCTCAATTAATTAAGAAGAATAATATTAACGATTGGCTCAGCTTATCTCTTGTGAGTGAATAAAATTATAAATGAATTATTCAAAAAATGACTTGTGGAGCTTTAAGAACACATGATTTTAAGGGATTCAATCTTCTGATCTTTGAAAGAGATCATTTTGGTTCAACATTTAATATCTGTAGTTTTGACATTAAAAGAAGGAAATTTAAAAAATAGACATTGTTTCTAAAGAAATACAACAGCCCAAAGTAATGCATATGCTATAAAAGCAAAATCTGAAATTTTTATTTGAAATCAAAATGAATTACTTAATAAAGATACAGTGAATATTTGAGCCTGATTTTAGTTCAAACTTGCAGTAACTTCAAATCCATTGTTTTCTAATGTCAATAAGCTGATATAGCCTGTGAATTTTATTTTTAGACAACCTAAATATTTTGTTTAAAATATTTGTAAATCTAAGTGGAAAAATAACATCTCTAACAATACAGAAGGCATTAGCCTCTTAAGAAGAAATGTAATGAGATAAAATAAATTTAGAGGAAAGCAGGAAAAACCTAAATAGGGAATATGAGTTTTGAGAAATATTTTCTGACACTTATATATCAAGTTCCTCACGTTGAAATTTTTGTGACTGTTCTTTTCATGTGAAAATAAAGTAAGTCCTTTACAATAACCTAGATAATTTTAATTTAAAAGCTTCATTATTTCAGTTCTGTATGTATATTCTTTTTAATGATTGGGTATTAAACTTAAAATTTCTACTTCATTAATATGTATAAACACAAAAAGGAAAAAGCATTAAGCTTATTCAGTGTTAGCTGATAATTTTAGAATGAACATCTGGCAGGAAGAAAAGTACAATCCTGAAATCCCTGTTGAATATCCATATTTTAGTGATAAAAAAATTACTGTTAGTATCTAAAGGGATACACCCAAAAGGAGCAACACTCAAAACTACAACCTAAAATTGGTAAAATGTAGTTAGTAGGGTACAAATTTAGATAATCTTTTTACGCGTTCTATTTGGAGAGAAGTCAAACTAAAGAGAAATAGCTTTTGAGAGAGGTAGCTTTTACTTATAAAAGGAAATATTAAAATGTGCATGAGCTTTCAAATATTTCTTTAGTAATACTTGATTTCTTTAACAAAAAACTCCTCATAATAAAATCCAAACTACATGTAAAAAATTACTACAGTATTAGTCTAGCAAAATCCATTTAATACCAAAGACAAAATAACAGGCAAAGACTTAAATTACTTTTAGCATATCACAGTTAAGTATCTAAACTGAATGTTTGTAATAGGCAAATTATTTGATAAGTTCTATGAATTCTCTCAGATAAAAACAGCTTGATGCTGACCTTATGTAATTTAAAATGGGGGGGAAATTTTTGAATAGTTAAGAGACTGGAATAAGAGTACAATAAAATGTTAAGGTATGATAAGAAGTAAAACTAAAGGGAAAGGTTAATTAAAATTAGGAACATGGAGCTAATCTGAATATGGCTTGAAGAATATGAGTAGGGTAAACTTTCCTAAGGGAGAAATATATCTGTGGCCAAATCATGGATGGTAAGCATTTTGAGGTGCAATATCATGAAAGAGGGTAGGGCAGGAATCAGCAAAGTTTTATTGTAAATGAGCAGACAGTAAATAATTTAAGCTTTGCAAGCTACATAGTTCCTACTGAAAGCAATCACTACCATGAACTATAGAATGGGAGTAGGCTTAGATATGGACAAGCATAAGTATGATTGTGCGGCAATATCGTACTTTTTAAAGAAATTGTCACCAGAGTATGGGCATTCATGAATGTCATTCATGCATTCATCTAGATAATATTGTTAAGGGTTGTTAAAAGTTTCATAATGCAATATTCTGGAGATATACTAGGAAATAAATAAAGCTCCCTGTCCTTCAGTAGCTTGTACCTAAAATGATTAGTATTATTGCTTCAAGGTACTCTCTTTTATGTCTTAAGTTAAAAAATTTGATGCCCTCCCTTAAGATTATTTACGTTTTAAAGCAAAAAAAAAAAAGTACGGGGAGGCTTCAATAATGAGATCATCTTTCTTTTTTTTTTTAATTTTTTTTATTAAAATATTTTAAAATTTACATATACTTGCCATTAATTGTAATCCCCATGTATTCCCCATCACCATCTCACCA
>JAGFMF010011573.1:4339217-4439862 GCA_019455555.1 Galemys pyrenaicus | reverse complement strand
AGAGGGTGCACAAGGGACTGAGGTGATGGTGCACGGGTGAAATTGTGGTGGGTACTCCCTGGGGACTACAAATGATGTCAAATATAACTAATAAAAAAAAAAAAATTCCAAGTATTTTGAGGGAAAAAATTGTGAAAAAATGAAAGATACAAAAGTAGTGTGTATGGAAAGCAACACGGCAACTTTTCAAAAAAATGAAGGAAAAAAAAAATCCTGCATGTGACCCAGGTATGTCCTGGACATACATATGAAAGAATTGGAAACAGAGTTTCAAAGAAATTTGCACCCAGCCCTCCTTGGTGGCACAGAGGTTAAAGTCTCAGCACTATCAAGCTACTGGCAGCCACTGCAGCAAGAGTTTGATCCCTTGCCAGGGAGCCACCCAACATGGGGCAGCAGACTTCTCCAGGCTGCTCCCCTCAGCAGTGCATTTCAGTAGATCTACTTATTCTCCCCACTCTGTCTCTGGTGAATTGTCTCACCCCCCTACCTCTGGACTACACCCCAGTTCTTATATTCATAAAAAATAAAGAAATCTACATATCTTTATTCACAGTAGCATTATTCACAAAAGTAAAAAAGGTGGGAGGATCCCAAATGTTCACTTCTAAGTGAATGAATAAAATCTCATACATGTGTAAAATTAAATATAATTCAATCTGAAAAATGAAGGAAATCTTGTCATGTGTCATAACATGGATGAATGCTGAGGACGTTACTCAAAGTTATATAAATTAGTCATAAAGACAGTTATTGCATGATTTCAATTATATGAGATATTTAAAGTAGTCAGATTCACAGAAACAGAAATTAGAATGGTAACCACCAGGGAGTAGTAGCAGGGAAAATATGGAGATGTTTAATGGGCATTGAGCTAGATTTTTGCAAGATGAAAAAGTTGTAGAGAGGTGTTACACAAAAAAGTGAATATAGTTACCATGAATGGTATACTTAAAACTGATTAAAATAGTAAATTTTATATTATGTATTTTTATAACAATTTAAAAAATAAAATCTTCAAATAATTATTGTGGAAAATTAAGATTTTCCACAACTTTTATTTTTGTCAAAACAGTAATCTCTTATATCTGTTAAAATATATAGGGGAAATGCTAAAAAAAATATTTAGTATACAGAACTTTAAAACATTATGAAACTTCAAAGTTGACTTGTTTTGCTTTGTAATAATATGCTGGTCAAGAATAGATCGAATATCACTGACTTTTTACACATCACATAATACAAAGAGATTCCTTTCTATGGCATGATAAATTATCATAGTTCTTTCTAAGTTTGCATCATCTTGTAACACTTTATCCTTTGCACTTTTTTTTAAAGATTTATTTACTTATGCATACAAGAACCAGGGTACAGGCCAGAGTTGTGGAAAGTGAGAGGATTCAGGACAGAACAGGCAGATCAACTAAAATACACTGCTGAGGGGAGCAGCGGGCACAGCAGGATAGGTCCAGCTGACCCATGTGGGTCATCCCCCTGGCCTGCAGCAGGGATCAAACTCATGATGCAGTGGTCATGGTTTGCTTCATAGTGTGTTGCTTAACCCACTGCACCATCAGGGAGACCCCCCTCCCTTGTATTTTTAATGTTACAAGATATATCCAATAGTTCCATAGTGTAAAAGTTGTTTTTACTTATAAAATTTTAAATCATTTATATCATTATGTTTATTTTCACTAAATTTCTCCAGTAACATATCTAAACTGTTTTAATGACAGGATTATCCTAATGATATGATATATGCTTTTTAATGCTTCAGACCACATGAGTCAGTCATGCAGGCACCTGAAGGTTTAGATGACTGATTCCCTGTCCCACAACAAAAACTCTGAACACTAAGGCTCATATAAACTTCCTAGAGCAGCAAGATCTTGCTGGAATACTATTCAGCAATCAAAAAAGATAAACTAGAGTTATTCGTAGAAACATGGATGGAGCTAGAAAGGATTATGCTCAGAGAAATAAGTCAGAAGGCAAAAGAAAAATACTGGATGGTTTCACTCTTAGGAGGAATATAAGGGAACCAAATAAGTGACCAACGAAAAGAATAATAACAACAACAACAATAATAAACACAACAAAAATAAATACATAAGGACAATACAGAAACACTGGGGAGGGGGAAGGAATAGTTTGAGGGCAAAAGAGCACAAGTGACTGAGGTGATGGTGCACTTGTGAATGGAAGTGGGAAATCCATGGTACCACAACTGATGTCAAATATATATAAACAAAGAAAAAGAAGGGGAAAAAAAAACACAATATCTTGCCATATCAGTAACTATTTTTCGTGGAAAAATCAAGTATATCTACTGATGCTTCTGTTTAGAGGAGGTACCCAAATGCCTGGTTTGTCTTGAACTGTGCCCCATGCACCTTTTTCCTTTGTTGCTTTTATCCAAATCTTTTCATTGTTGCAATACACAACCATGAGCATAGCAGCTTCCGAGACTTATGCATCCTTTTTGTAAACCATCTAATCTAAATGTGGGCTTGGGAACTTCCAATATAGTATGTTATCAGGTAACGTAGTGAAAATACAAATGCAGTATGTGGAACACAGTTCATGACATTCAATATGACATACATGTCGTCATGTCCTTAAATTCTGATGGAAAAGGGAAGTTTACTGTAAGGGAGGAAGCCCATGACTAGCTTTATTCCTCAATAGATGACTGACTTCACAAAGGTTGTGTTAATTACATGTAACTTATATAGAAGTTCTTTGAAAGAAATGTAATGTGCACACAATATGCATTGTTACAAATGTTTTACAGTAATTTAGAAAGAAATCTTAAAAATTCTGCTTAAATATAATAAGTATACCATTAAGAGGCAGAAAATTTTTAAAAGGAAATTTTTAAATGAAATTTACGGAAAGTTAAATTATTTAAAAGCCTACATTGAGGTTTTATAGTGTATGATTTTTTTTAAGTTTAGAATATCAAATTGCAATTTCTTAATAATATTATGTTTTAAAACTAACACATCTGTGATACAATTATAACAAGTTTATTATTAGAGGTGCAAGACTAGGTCACAGAAATATGCTGGATTGCAGTAATTCACAACAATGTTCAGTTTGCAATCCTAAAGTGAGAACCTGCCATGATATGTGTCTACAGCTCACAGCAGTAAAGGTTGTGATTTAAAATGCTCAGCATAAATATTCTTTGAAAAAAATTTGGTTCACTTAACACAATACTTCAGAAGAAATGTTTTGACTATTTTCAAGTGTGTAAAGTGAAGATATCTGTAAATATTCCCTTTTTTTCCCACTTTGGATTATTCTTAAATACTCAAATTCTATTTCCTAAATGGTCAAAGGAAATCCCTTATATACAAGGAAGTCAGTTAGAAAGTAACAGATAGTATTCTAGTGGATAAATAATTCATTGGCATTACTTATAGAAAAATGTAGTTAAATGTGTAACTGTTCTAGGCAATTAAATTTATATTTTTTTTCTTTAAAATCATATTTTGGACAGTATGATTTTGCTAGTTAAATTGTTACATATATTTGCTTCACATCTATTTAAGGACTGTTCATTAAGAAATGCTATTGATTAAACATGTTTTCACCTCTCTGTTTTGTCTTTAAGAGATATTTCTTGAATAATCTATTTCTCTTTTGAAACAAATAATAACCTTGTTGTCATTATAGAGAATATGTTCTTAGAATTTTAATTCAGTAAACAAAATTATCCTTAAACCCACCATACATAGAATTCTTAAAAGTACCATTAGCACATATTATTTGAAAACATTTTTAACAAAATATATTCTAATTTCCTTTATGCAACTAAGTATCAAAACAAAGTCTTTTTAATTAGGTACTTAAAATAGGTCATTATAGTTATTGTTTATATACTTATACAACTGAAAGTGTAAATCCAGCTGAAAATCTGTGTCTATGGCAAATCTTCTACACCAATTTTTTTAATTGCCCTAATTTTCCTTACAAAAATTATACATTGATGACAAAATGAATAGTCCTACTACTAACTGTGCCCTCATTAAGACATGTACGTTTTTAATTGCCACATTTACCATCTGAATATTCTCAAAACTCAGAAAAGGTAATAATAAAAAATAGCAATGTATTGTCAAACATGGCCAATGTTAACAAATACCCAGTTATAGCTAGGTCTGTATCAAGAAATCTAGTACCTACATGAGTCAGTAAACCTGGCCAAGAAACAGTTGGGGAAAAGGTAGAGTTTTTATTTTCTATTCACCTATTTTTATATCTCCAAATTCTAAAGTCAAGCCCTCATACCTCCTAAAATAAGAAAAAGAACACAATTATTTTCCTGCCCTTTAATAAATGGTGCACTGCTACAGGAAACCATAAGCCAGCTTATATCCATGAATAACTGCATTGTATACATTTCTAGGAATAGGGAATATAGGTGAACATAGTTTTACATTCCTTGAAATAGATTGTCTTTTACTATAACAATGTGTTTTAAAAAAAAAATCAGACTCATTATTCAAACATTTTTGCTCATTTCCTACTCTGTAGGATATACAGCTTATTTTAACATCAATATGAGTTCCATAGGATTAGCCCCATGAAAGCAAGGAGTTGGTTCATTTCACTGATGTAATCCTATTCTCCAGAATGGTGTCTGGCACAGAGGAAGTTCTTAATATTCATTAATAAGTGAATCAATTTAATCTAGATCTCCTAGACACCACTGACATTTCTAAATTATGAGTCTTATAAATAAAGTAACTAGCCCCATTATTTCACTGTACCAAAGTAAGGTTCAATTTTTTTCAACAATGTGAGTTTCTTCTATCTTTTTGAGAATGTCAAAGGAGTAATGATAATGACAGAGTGTTGATAATGGAAAACAATA
Source organism: Galemys pyrenaicus (assembly GCA_019455555.1). Classification (NCBI taxonomy): domain Eukaryota; kingdom Metazoa; phylum Chordata; class Mammalia; order Eulipotyphla; family Talpidae; genus Galemys; species Galemys pyrenaicus. The sequence goes on along the minus strand of JAGFMF010011573.1, from coordinate 4,434,980 downwards.
AAGAAGAATTAACCTGTAATGTCACATTGCAGCAGCAAACATCACCACCATGCTTGCACATTACCTAAAAGTAGACCCCCTCTGCCACCTCTGATACCTACATCTCTTCATGCATTCATCCTCCTACTATATGTGAGTCCTTGCCAATACTCAATGTTTTGTGAGTTTACAAAACAAGAATTTTTGGGTAATGAAATAAATGCCCTCCCCCTGGCAGCACGGAAGGTTTTTATTGAAAAAATAATATTGTAATTCTATCAATAAAAATGGAGTATGAGTTTCTATTTTTCTCCTATTGATTGTGGGTTGAAGAGAAGAACTCATAGCTTAAAAAAAAAAAAAAGACGAGAGAATTATTTTGAAAGAGAAAATAGGGCTAAGGAATAAGATAACAGTTATGGACCCTGAGAGATGCATATCATTTACAAGATCAGAAACAGAAAAGAGCAATGTATATTTGGAAAGTTATGGGTAGCATTTATAGGAAATTGTTCCCTTTTCTTTTTTCCAATTACTCTGTGATTTGTTTAATAAAAATCTGTTAACAATGGTGGCCTTGTTTTAGAGGAGTTTCATTGCACATTACATAAAACAATTTTTATATACATAGCTAATAACTGCAACAATACAAATTCAAGTAAAGGTAGATAAAATCTCTGATAGTGGATTTAGGTAATAGTAATGCCAAATAGCAACAATGACCACAAAGAACTACATCATATTTTTATCTTCCAAAAAAGAATTAACTTTAAATCCCATTTTAAGTATTTCAATGATGAGACAGGAAAAAAAAACAAAGCCTCTATGAATATAAAATGTGATGTCGGGGAACATCAAAAAATTTGATTCTCTGGTCAAATAGATTGAGTAAAATAAGCAAACAAGAAATAAGTGTCTATAAAGAAATACTGTGTCATTTGCCTGCCTCATAAGACAGTAAATACTTTAACTAAGTACAAAAGTCAAAGTCATTGTGCACAATTCTGACAGCCATAGAACAATACAGGCTTGAGAATTAGTTTCCTGAGGAAATAATTGACTCATTACTTAAGAAAATATTATTTAAGAAGACTGAGTAGTAACTATCTTTTAATTTCTCTAATAGGAAAAACTTGGATATTAATGAAACAATGTTTTAAAGACATTTGGAAAGAATGTTCTTCTGTTCACTATTTCTCCTTTAGTTCTTTTTATTATCATTTTACGCAAGCAACCACGAAGAGGTAAAATAATCAACAATACAATTTGAAGAACTAAACTTTAATAGAGATAATAAAAAGAGGTCTACATCATAGTAGAGGAATTACTGGGATCGCGCATATGTGTCCTGAAAAGACACAAGAAAATTTGCTGACTTGAATGCTATGTCCTCCCTATCACTAGAGAGAAGGCAACAAAATAGCTCAAGAGCAGGTGATGGGTGGACAATCACAAACACTCTAGTTACCTTTTAGAACAATGTCCAGAGGGAGAACGGTGTATTTCTTATCTTGGTACCAAGAGTCTGCTCAACTCCAGCATTTTAGAAATACTAAATCTCAGAATGTAACTTGAACATATCTAATGTACAAATACTTCTAAAAGTGAATATATATATATATTTTTAGGAAATATAAATCTTTAAAAATAGATACTTGGAAATTAAAAATATAACAAACTGACCAAATATAATTTGAGACAGTCTTTACATATCAGATTATTAATCAAAATATGAATTGTAGAAATGCTTGCAAGGATTTGTTCCTAAAAGCATGCCCTAATGAATGGATAAGAGTTATCTGTTAACAGCTTATGCTAACAATGTTAATATTTAGGTGCTTTTATATTCCTAGATAATTTACCTTCTTGAGCAATTTTAACTCCCCCAACAAAATCTGCGGCATTATTTATAGGTAATCTCTAAATCTGATTAAAGAGAACAAGTACACATGATTCATAAATTACTACTATTTAAAAATAATTTTAAGGAGCTGAAATGTTTGCACTCTGGATACTACAAAGAAAGGATTTTTCCATAGACTTTATCTTAATTATCTTATATACCAATTTAGAGAGTTTTGATTAATGAGATTTTGTACATCAAACTATTAGTAGAGCAATAATGGACGAGAACTGAGGGGATTTGTCAGAGATGGTGATCAAACAAATGTAAGAATGTCTTGTACTCTAAGGTGTATTGGGCCATTAGTCCACTCCTCCTACTCCTCCCCTCCAACACACACACAACCACACACCAGCAAGACGTTTTTATTTTGAAATATAACTTCTAAATATACCTAGAATTATTCTAAGGAAAATCTTGATCAATTTTCTCCATATCTTTACAACTGAGTAAAACGAGAATACTTAGGCTAATGCTATTTAGCCTGTCTCAAAAACCAGCTCAGATATCAGATGATGATAGTTAAGCAAAAACTAAGACAATTCTATTCATAGATAAAGAATAAGGAAAAATGTCTTCTTTGTAGTTATGTTTAAACATTTTAATACATTAGGTAGGTTTTTTTATTTTTTTCAACATATGGAGATACTCTCCATACTAGAGAATACAGTGATAGTTGACTATCAGTGTAATTAGGATTTTGATTTCCCATATTTTCTATCATAAATGAGTTGCAACTGGGAAATAGCTCTTGAAGGAAATATGTGAATAGGAATTTGAAACACAGAGATAAAGGATATTAATGTGAATGCCTTTGATGATGTTGTGCCAATTCCTCAAGTACTAAAAGAAGCCGCAGAATATGAATGTTTAGCTCTTCATAAATGATTTGATGGAAGCTGGATTTTAGAACATGTTTCAGATCTTTGTAGTCATATAAAACTGGTTTGCGGAAGTCCGGGTCCCTTGACTTTCTTTTCTCTTTTACTACCTCATAGCACTTAGCAAAGATGACATTTTTGAGATGAGCAAAAAGAAATAAGCTTTGTATGTTATATGACAACCTCTGTATTGATTCCTGAATCTGTTATAAAGTTACTTCCCTGTCAACTTAGCGAAAAAATGATTTTCCACTTTCCAGGCGATCAGGATCTGAAAATTCTAAGGCTTTAAAAAGAGATACTGAAAAGAGTGATTATTTCTATGTCATAAATAATCCTTTCCCTACATAATAATGTATATTGGTCAGTTGATAGAAACTGTAAGTATATAGTTGCCTGCCTATCTACTCAAGGAAGTTTTAAAGCAACTTTGACATTGCAACTCCAAATTTCTTACATTTTTTCATTATTTTACAACTTTGTCAAGAAAATTTATACATTAAACATTTAAGTGTTTTAAATGAATATTTTAACAATAACAAATAAGTAATATTAGTTGCTAATTTTATTCCTAATTAAATCCCTAATATTATTTCCTTTGTCATTTTATGTGAATTTTGTTTTTTTATTTAAAAGCTTTCTTCTATTACAATAGATTGTAATTTGTAATCCTTCATTTTTTTCATAATTTTTATATTTTTATTTTTTAATTTTATTTTTATTGTTATGATAACATTGACTGAATACAATTCAGGAGAATAGGTTCACATCTCATTAGATATAACATCAAACCACAGTGAGTCTAGCTAAAACTTTACTTTTTCATTTTTATTTTTGCATTGTTTTTATTTATTTATGCATACAAGAGCTGGATTACAGTCCAGAGTCATGGGAGGTGAGAGGATTCACCAGAGACAGAGTGGGGAGCAGAACAGGCAGATCGACTGAATTACACCACTGAGGGGAGCAGCAAGCAGGAAAGGAGAGGTCTGCCACACCATGTGGGTAAACTTACTGGCCAGGGATTGAACTCTTGTTGTAGTGGCAGCCAATAGCTTCATAGTGCTGAGACTTAACCCTCTGGGCAACCACAGAGGCCCTATTTTGTTCATTTTTTTCAAAGAACCACATTTTGGTTTCATTTATCTTTTCTTTTGAACTGTTTTTTATACTACTATTTCATTTATTTTTGCTTACTATTTTTCTTCCATCTACTGACCTTTGCTTTCATTTGTTTTCTTCTAGTTCTGTAAGCTATAAGGTTAGATTTGAGTTCTTGTTTCTTGATGTGAGGCTAGCTATACACAGCCCTCTTAGAGGGTTCCCTGGCTGAGGCACTAGCCGCTATCCTCCACTCCTGACCACAACCCCAGGAATTCATCTCCACCTACTTCCTTTCAATGTGAATCTCCTCAATGTCGACACTGTTGAAGTCCGCACTGGTCTCCGCTGTCCAAAGGATAATCAATCCCATTTCTATGCTCAGAATAGCCAGTGGGGGCCCTATGCTGTGACTGGTTCCTGTTGCTGGTGGCCATCTTCCATGATGATGCTTGCAGGTATGCTCCCCACCTTGTGGCCAGAAGCAACATTCTTATGATTGACAGCTGGTGTCTGGATTTTAGTATTGGTGGCTTGTGGCTGCTGGCCAGTGGCTAGCTGGCAGCCAGGCTGTGGCCCTCTTCTTTGAATATTTGCTCACAGTGTACATGGCAGTTCTCTCTCTGACTTTCAGGAGTTACTGGTATTGTTCTGATGTAATCTTACTAATAGTACAAGGAAGAGGCAGGTCCACATCATCACTCTATACCATCTTTCCTCCTCTCCTAATTTTTATTCATACAGAATGAAATGAAAAATTTTAAAGGAATGAGAGCATATACAATTCACACAAGAATATGTATAGTAAAAAATAATCATTTCTCTAACATTTGATCACTTTGTTTTCAAACTAGAAATACATGATAACTATTGTCTATTAGCAAATTATATTTTCTTTCACTATAGGTCTTTTCTTTAGTATTCATTCAACAAGACTTACTATATACCATGGGATAATATTGAATATGTTTATGAATGAGCTATAACAGCTGCAATTAAAAGGTTCAAATTTAATAACTAGACATAATTATATGTAAATTTTGACCACAATCTAAATATTCAAATATTCAGAGGCTTTATGTGTGTTCTGTAATTATTACTACTATAAGGACATATGGGGGGTAGGGAAGAATCCACAGAGAAGGTACAGAGCTAGCACCTGAAGTGAAAACACAACTTCTAGTACAACAACACAGAATCAAATACCAGCCACACTATGTGATATTTAACCACATGAAGCCTTAATTTTATCCTATGTAAATTTGGAATAAAATAGTGCTTTCCACAAAGGGTTATTTTGAAGGTTAAATGAGAAAATCCATGTTATAAGCTTAGTATAATGATAATAAGAAACATCCAAAAAATGTTGGTTTTGAAGATTAGCAGAAATTTTCCAAAAGAGGGAGAAAACTGAAACTCAGATGAAACACCCTATCTGATGATACCAAGTTGCAAGATAGGTATTAATTGAAATTGTGGGGAGTGAAATTACATAAAAAGAGAGAATGAAAAGGAGAAGAGTTGTAATAGAGTATAGAACTTGAAAAGACTGCAATGTTAGCAATTTAAGACATGGTAGAAATGAAGAGGCAGGTGGAGAGCAATTCAGATGCCATGGACTCAGGAGATGAGGGATTTGAGAATCAAGTATTATTTCAAACCTGTAGAGCAGTCAAGTGATACTACATTTTAAAAAGAGGCTATTGAAATGGCAATTGGGTGACTATTAGCAGTTTGTTTAGCTTTTGTAGCAGGAAACCAAAGACAAATCTAACTGCTCAAGGATGAAGAAATAAAGATTTTTAGAGAGGAACTTCCTAGGTTAGAACCCTGAATCTACTCCTTGCTATCTGTTTTTTTTTTTTAGATTTATTTATTTATGCACACAAGCATTGGGGTACAGGCCAGAGGTGTGGGGGGGTGAGAGGATTCACCACAGAGAGCAGGGAGCAGAACAGGCAGATCCACTGAAGTACACTGCTGAGGGGAGCAGCGGGCACAGCAGGAGAGGTCTGCCGCCACCATGTGGGTCCCCTCCCTGGCCAGCAGCAGGGATCAAACTCATGCTGCAGTGGCTGTGGTTTGCTTCATAGTGCATTGCTTAACCCACTGCACCACCAGGGAGGCCCAGAACCCAACGATTTGGTTGAGTATATGTGATCCTCTGACCTCTCAATTTATCATAGTGTCACCTCTGGTTTATGTATCTGCTTCAATGTTTATTCATTTATTTACTCATTTTTATTTGCCTATTTATCAAGTCTATCATAAAGCTCATCTTTATGACATGACAAAGAAAAGATAGCTATAAAATGTCATTGTCATTAGCATAGAAAAAAATATTTTAGCTAAGACCCAAACCACTAAGAAACAGACTCCATGTTTATGTGAAAGAAAACGGTTCTTGACATTCAGATTCTGACCTAATATCAATCTAAGTCTATATTCCTGTTGAACATAACATTTTTCAAAGAATGTCATCATCAGACAAGGAGCCTGATGGACCAACACAAAAACAAGACCACTCCATTATCATGTCTGAACACAAACCAAACATGAGCATTGTCCAAAGACACAAAATTCTAAACATTTCCACTCCAGGCAAATGTGCATGACCGCCACTAAGTTAGCAATGACAGCTGTAGCCTCACTAGTGTGGCCATATGATTTTTTGAGATATTCCATCATAAAACTTTAATTGCTTTCTGTAAGCTGCAATTCACAAAGCCTGATTCATTGGACTGTTCCGCTAATCACCTCATCATAGCCTAGGTCCTATAGTAAGACATTTCTAACATCCTCTAATTGAAAAGTCCTAATTGCCCTTGGAGTGCATTCTCAAAGATTACAACTTGCTTAACTGTAGCTCTTTAGTAGCAAGAACACTAATGATAAATAAAAAAATGCTAGTGTAGACATAAGGTAAACACGCTTTAGCTTGGTAAACTTTTGTATCAAACTCACTGTCCAGGCTAGTAAACTTGTATCAATAAAATCTTCCTTTTAAGAACATGTGACTAACACTTCACAACAGTTTACACTATTACATGAAGCTTATTTTGTTAATATCTGGTACTAAGCCAGCAGTTTAAGACTTTATAGACTACATTAGTATTTAATTCTCAATAAACACCTAACGACTTTTTAAAAATTACAACAAAGAGAATATAAATCTTCTGTATATTGTCATGTACTGCTAATCAAGATATTTGCGCCAGTGAAGGAAGCTGTCTTTCTGCTTGAAATTCAGGGGAAGTGGACTCAGTAATGATGGGTGAAGTCTCAGAGTTGTCACAAGATTACTGAATCCAGTTTATTGACTGAAGATATCCAACTCTGACGTCTAGTCTATGTAATGTAAAGAATGAAGAATGAAACCAAAGATAGATGGACATGAAAAAATGAAGGCCTTGGAGAAGGAAAGGAGCTAATAGACAGATGATGCCTTTTCCTGCATTTCTTATTTGTATTAAATTTAATTCTACGGTTTCCTTCTACTACCTCCAATTCCTTTTTATTTTGCATATATTTTATCAAACAAGATGGTGTTTTAAATATTGTAGATCAAAGCAACTTCCTTACTACTGTTAATAAGTATTGACTACTCTCATGATATATACTTAAACAAGCATCCAAATGGAAACTCCATATTTTAAGATATAAATGGAAAAAAAAGATTATGAAGCAAACTACACTTGGAAAGAATATCGAAAGCTATAAAATATGATTGCAGTTGTGTTTTATTGCCTAGGAAATTATTAGAACTAAAATTATATAATATTTATCATATATAAAGTAATGTTTCCTATAGTGTCCAAATATTGGCTTATAGGTAATATTTTGGTGAAAATAAATGAAACATTAATTATTATGTTGCTGATGCCTGAAACAATTTAGCTACTTTATCAATATGCCCTTTGGTCAAATCCACCCCAGCAATTCTATGATTAACATAAATGCTGTGCTTTGGCAATTTTTGCTGCACTTGTATATTACATTATTAATTCCACATAGATTCTTCATTCTAAAATCAACCTATCAATGTTTTCTCCTCTCTAACCAAATATTCAAAATTAATCAAGTCTTTGAAGCATCATGTTTAGTGGCATGACAGTAATGTGTCTGCCACAACCAATCAGGTGAAACATCATTGTAAGGCAGGTGTTTCAAAGATAGGACTTTAAAAATTAATGAGCAAAGGGAGTAAAACATGTACACTTTAACCTTTCTTTTCTTTGAAGAATCTAAATAGGGCAAAATTGAAAACTCAGTTTTCTTCAAAGACAGTTATTTAAATTTCAAATGGACTGTTTTACATTGCTAAATTTTAGATAATATTAAGTATCATGTAGTCATGTATCAATGTCTTTAAGAATAAAATTATTCTTTCTGTTATCTACATTTTATCTCAACTTCTTCCAGCTTATCATGCTGCATTTTTTTTTTTTATCATGTTCACCCAATCAACTTCCCCAGACTTGTTAACCCTTCTAAGACTATACATCCTTAGAGGCACATTAATGTATATTAGCAGAGTTACCACTAGTGATTTTGTTTTACTTTTATTATTAACCTATTTGTACATTTATATCTTACATTTATTTCATTACAGGCAATATAAAGTTACACAATACTTGTGTATTCAATCTGACAAAGTCTCTCTTTTTATTTTAATATTTAATTCATTTATAGTTAGCTTGATATTTCATATGAATGGCATACATCTAATATATTCTGTCTCTTTTCTGTTCCATTCATTTTGCTTTTTTTTTTATTGTATTATCTTTTTGTTTTAGTTTGTATCTTCTACACCTTAGGCTTACTTACTAAAAATGTGTGTGAGTGTGTGATTTTATTGGTTGCTTTTGAGTCAATCTTACATACTTAATATATCACAATATTTTCAAGTGGTATTATACTATTACATGTACAAGAACATTAAAATAGTATTCTTTATGTTTCTCCATTTCTACTCTGTGTCCTGTGCCGTATATTTTACATTTACATGTTATAAACCCAAATCCATTATTATGATACATATACATTATTATTAAACATATTATCATTTTGTTTAAACTGCCAAGTATATTTTAATAAAATTCTGGGTATATATCCACCCATGCAATTACTTCTGATGAACTTCATTCTTGACATACAACTAGCCTTTCCTATGACATTGTTTGCTCTTTAGAAGGTGCTTCATTAAAGATTTATTTTAATGCAGGTATGCTAGTCAAAAATTCTTTCGTTTTTGCATGCCCAAAGAGTATTTAGACTTCTTTTATAAATGACATTTAATTAGAACTTCATCAAATTTATAAATGTTGCTTCATCAACTTTGTCAATGTTGATCCTCAGTCTTTCTACTTGGAATATATGCCTGAATTCATTTATTAACCTTGAATTTGTACTAGTCCAAAATACATCTTTTTCTCTGACTGCTTCTCAGACAGCCTTTATATAATTGGCATTAAGCAACCTAATTAAGATATCTCTGGTATAATTTTGTACATGTTTCATATTTAAAATTTTCAGTTTATTTTGTTTACAAACTATTTTTCTGTCCCTCCCTCTGATTCCTTTCATTCCTCCATTTAAACATATTAAGCAGCTTGAGGTGTAGCCACTGTTCACCAATGACTTACCATTGTTTTACTTTTCCCATGTTTCATTATAGATATTTTCTATTTTCTTCTTCAATATCTAATCATACTTGAAAGCCATTCAGAGTATTTTTCATCACATACTTGAAGACTTTATCCCCACTACTAAAGCAAGACACTTCTATACCTTATTGAAATCCTCAAGAAACTTGAATTTTTTCAGTCCGATTGATCGGAAGAGGCAGTATTCTCATTCCTGTGAGAATGTTGAACTCTGTTACAGAAATCTTTTTGGATGGGTCTTTCTCCAAGATCAGGTAGTTGTCTCACACAAAAGAATTCATTTGTACTGAAATGAGTATCCAATGGAACTTCCTGCAGATTTCCAGAATTCTGTCAGTATTGCTCTCTCCTGTCTGATATTTTGTCCTATGAATTTTGATCTCTTTGTACTTCTTAAATGATCAGTTCCATGTCCAGCTCAGAGAGTGCACTGCCCTTCACCTGTGTCCTCCTACCCCACACCCACCCCACATACACACCCTGGCACGGAAGACCATTCAAGGATGTAACTGGGGCAATCTTAGGGCTCCCCACATTTGTCTTCTTTCTCATCAGGATCACTCTTCTTTCATTGTCTGACAGCCAAAGTTATTTGATAACTGTTTCCGACTGTTATTTGGTATATTTTGGGTTTTTCTGGTTGTTTAATGTGGGTGGATAAAGCTGTTCTAATACATCCCTATACTTATTTAGAAATGAGAACTCAAAAATCAAATTAAACTGAACTTCAATAAATTATATAATTACAAAAATGAAAAAGCAATAGCAGCCTATGAGAAAATATTTTTAATGCATGTCTTTGGCAAAGTGGTTACACCAAAATATATGGATGGTTATTAGTATTCAGAGAAAATCAAATTAAAATCACAATGATTGCCACCTGATGGTCATTAGGTTTTCAAATAATGCCATGAAAATGCAATCTTACATCATGAAAACACAATCTTCTGAACATACAACTAAAATTAGAGATAATTTTACAATTCTTTTTTCCTTCAGGGGGAACATTTGTATCTTATGAATTGTTCACTCAAAGTGAGTGTAAAAGATGAGAAAATGTTTACTTTTCATTTGAGACTGGTGATATAAACTATATGTCTATCTCAATTTTTGGAGACTACTGATCTCAACTATCACTCAGATTCCTCAGGCATAATTTCTTTCTATTTAGGAAAATCAGCTTGTCCATTGCCTTTGCCGTATGGTAACTAATTTCTTCTCAAGCCCAGAGTAGAGAGGAAGAGAGATCATCCTTGTAGTTTTAACTCATAAAAATTCTTACATTTAATTTCACCTTCATTCACTTTTATAGTAAAGATTTGTAGACCTACGTTTTGTTCTTCACTTCTGGGTTTAACTGATCAACTGATAGGCTTAAGGACTCCATTTTTTCCCACAAGACCTCATTGAAATACCAAGCAAACTGAAATTTGGGTCAAATATTAAGAGGCATGCAATAAGTTGGTGGCTTATACAAATGGTCAATAGAGCTTTAGAAATTTAGCATCACTATAAAAAATTAACACAGGCTTGTTGGTTGTAGAATCCATGTTTTACTCTTCTTTTAACCTCACCAGTGCTTCTGGAATTGAGATGAATTCAGACTGTCTTTTAAAGCTTTCAGACTTCAGCATTTATCTACAGAGTAGAAAACTTCCTTTGCTATATAACATCTTAGAGCTGTTATTCTGATTCTAGGCTTAGTTATATAAATTATTTTTTTAAAGATTTATTTATTTATGCATACAAGCACTGGGGTACAGGCCAGAATCGTGGGAGGTGAGAGGATTCACCACAGAGAGCCGGGAGCAGAACAGGCAGATCAACAGAAATACACTGCAGAGGGAAGCAGCGGGCACAGCAGGAGAGGTCTGCTGCACCATGTGGGTCCCCTCCCTGGCCAGCAGCAGGGATTGAACTCGTGCTGCAGTGGCTGCAGTTTGCTTCATAGTGTGTTGCTTAACCCACTGCGCCACCAGGGAGGCCCTAGTTATATAAATTCTTTTAGTGAATGTTAGTAACTATACATGTAGAGGCTTGAACATGCTTACTATTTGCATTCATCTCCTATGTTCTTTTGTGTTTGCCACACTTTTGTGACTAGCCAAAAAAAGTGTTTGGCTTATCTCTAAGGAAAATAAACTGTAAAGTTAAAACTAACCATTCTAATCACTGCAGCCACAGACAAGCTACATCAGTCAATAGTCATCCAATTCCAGAGTTTTGATCAAGTTCATCCTTTATCAAAAGAAACATCTTACCAATTCCAATTGATTGCAAATGTGCAAGCAATCAATGTTCATTGTTCTGTGCTGATAAGGATCTGCCATGACTTGTTACTTGACATTATTCTGGTAATTAATTACTCATACATGTTTGAAAATGTTTAGGTGTACAAAAATATGTAAAAGGCTTTCTAAAAGAAAGTATAAAATCCTTTAATAGTTTAAAAGGCTAGTTGCATTTAAAACATAGATATAATTTGATGTCTACAAATTAACTTATATTTACAGTATTTCCTAGGGTGTCAAAACATAATATTGAAAATGGTGAGAAAGTTCCAAATATTTGAGAGGACTGAAGAACAAAGAAGTAGCAAGCTAGCAAAGAAATAATTTGGAGGGTGGTCAGGAGGTATATAGTTTTCCAGATATAGACTCATGTGGGGCAGAATGTGTGTGTTTCCTCTGTTGTTCCAATGAGTACAACCATGCAGATTTATATCAAAAAGAAATCAACATCAGATGTGCAGTATTCTATAACTTGAACTCTGACAACAAAATGTACTCAGAAATTCAGCATAAAAATGCTTGCCACAATCAAGAATAGCTTTGGTAACTTAGGCTCAATTTTGTTTCTTTTGTGATAAGAAATAAAGTAGAAATCCCAGGACACAACGAGGCAAAAAAGAAAAGCAGCTGTTACACTCAAAATATTACTATGCAAAGTTCAAATATTATCCCACTAGTATCAGCTATAGATTACCAGGTAGATTCAGGTTTTTCCTCAATAAAAATCTGCTTCAAGGAGGAAAGATATGTTTTGTTGTATAAAAAATTTTCCCTTGGGCAGAAATAACAGGCAGTGATGATGTCTAATTCTAGCTGCATTACCTCTTTCTTGGTAATTCAAAGCTAATTAATAGTAACAATAAATATTTAACCAGGAAAACTTTTGAACAAATATTTATCTAGAAATGTACTGTATTTACAAAGTTCATTTACCGCAGTATTAGGAAATCTATCTTTCTGAGAAAAGTGAATGCAGATGATGATGCTATTTACTGAATAACTCATTAACAGTCATATAGTTTACATTTTTTCCCCGATTATAAAAAATGAGTTTGACAAGACTTTAGAACTATAAAGGAAATACTATATGTGATACTTCCTACCCTAATAATTCCTAACATTATTAGGGATATTAACCAAAAATATTTCATCATTCAGGTTGAATGAAAATTCAGAGTGAAAAAATACCAGAAGGTTCCTCCCCTAGGAGGAATATAAGGGAACCAAATAAGGATCAAGGAAAAGAATAAGAACAACAACAATAATAATAATAACAATAAAGACACAAAAACCAAAAATGAAAAGACAAGGACAAATTGGGGACACTTGGTGGGGAGGGGGGGGAGGGTTGAGGGAAGATGGGAGCACAGGGGACTGAGGTGATGTTGCACTGGTTATATGGTGATGGGGAATACATGGGGATTATAATTGATGTCAAATTTATATGAATTAAAGGGAAAAAATAGAATAAAAAAAATAAAGTGTTAAAAAAAATTTTGGAGTGAGCTCAGACCATTACTAAGATTCTAAATTTTCTATTTCAAGAAAAAGTTAGAAAAAATTCTGAAGCATCATATTTTTCTTAATACAGACTACTAGAGGACATATTATATCTATTTACCATTAAAAGTTTAAAATTTGAATCCTTTCTAGGTATTCAATTGATAATAATCATGATAGAGTCACAGTCTGCTATCTTTGTAAGCAAGACTTAGTCATGAAGATTTGTTTGTTATGGAAGGCATCTTAAGAATGTAACTGTATGGGACCTCCATGGTGAAAGCATCCACAGCACAGGGACCAGGGAGGGAACCCACATGGCGCAGCAGACTTCTCCTGCCCTTCCCACTGCTCCCTCAGCAATGTGTTTCAGTCAATCTACATGTTCTGTTCCCCACTCTGTCTCTGGTGGATCCTCTCACCTCCCACACCCCCGGTCTGTACCCCAGTGCTTGTATGCATAAATAAAATAAATCTTTTTTTAAAAAAAGAATGTAATTGGATGACTGTGAGAGGAGCTAATGAAGACAGGAAATGGTAGCAGGGAAAGAGGGAAAATAATTCCCTACTTAAAACTATTGTTTTTAGTTCCAATACTTAAGAAACATACATTTCATTTCAAGTGAGTATGTCTAGTAGTGGCAAAGTTAAATATCACAAATTTTCACTCACTGGCATTTTAGCATGTTCATTAAAATATTTAAGTCACCTCCTCTGTCAAACTTTACTGTTAAATTTTTAAGTATTTAGTAGCACATGAAAATTCTTTTTCTAAACAGAAAACACTGTTTAGATCTCAAAAAGAACAGCAGAGAACTTATCTATCCAATGGCAGCTCTGGTCTGGAATAAGACCATTGTAAGAGTGTTAGCAATGGAGACACCTTGTTGGTATCATTAAACATCCTGCTTGAGAGAAAGGAGGCAAACTACCCCATGGACGATGGAAGAGTATAGTAGGTACTGACTGCAAGTCAGCATCTCAAATGGCCTAGGGAATCGGATAAAGCAAATACAGCCAGGCATAACCACAAGTTCAAGAGGATAGTGGATCTACTGACAAGAGTCAGAGTGAAAAGCTGCCAATGACCAGGGTTACTCAATTTCTTGTAAGAGGCCACCACAGAACAGATGTGGCTATATTCTTTCATAAAACATCACAAGGCTATGAAAACCTCATGAACACAGCCTGTACGGTGGAAAAAGAAGGTGATGAAGGAAAAGCCTGAATATGACAAAGCTTAACTCTAAAATACACTTTATTTTCAGTGAATTTCCTTAGAAGTGAATTTTTTGGGAAGAAATTGGAAAGTTTTCTGCCGTTAAGGAAAATGGAACCCAAGATAGAGATTAAGCTCAGATTTCAGAAAAATTTAAAGAGCAATATTTTTTTTCATTACAGAGTTTGTGAGCTGTAAAAATGTTCAAATACTTTTTTAATGTATTTTTTATTTAACAAAGTTCTGGGAAATTATACTCTTTTCTAGAAAAAATGTGTATTTAGTATGATATGCACTTAGCATATTGGCCAGTGATATAAAAAATAATAAAAATCCATTGCTTCTATTTCTTCATTTCTATAATGTTCTTCACCAAATCAACACTACTAAATATAATTGAAGTAGAGAGCTACAATGACCCAAATCCTTCCTTTGAATTTATCATCCTTTTACTTTTTAGTGCATCTCATCTTCTCCACTTGTAGGAGGGAAAGAAGGAAATAAAAATGAAAGTATTTAAGCCTTTAAGGAAGAAGTTAAAGATAGAAATTTAAATGAAATAGAAGTTTCAATGATGAGTGAATGAAAACAGTTAGAAATTAAGGGCTTTAATGTTAGAGGAAGAGTTAGGTTTACACTATATTAGATCTAAAAACAGTAAGATGATTTAATATTTCAAAAAACACTAAGCCTCCCTGGCGGCGCAGTGGATTAAGCAACGCACTGTGAAGCAAACCACAGCCACTGCAGCACGAACGAGTTCAATCCCTGCCTCAGGCCAGGGAGGGGACCCACATGGCATAGCAGACCTCTCCTGCTGTGCCCGCTGCTACCCTCAGCAGTGTGTTTCAGTCAGTCTGCCTATTCTGCTCCTCACTGTGTCTGGTGAATCCTCTCACCTCCCACGATTCTGGCCTGTACCCCAGCTCTTGTGCGCATAAATAAATAAATCTTTTAAAAAAAATCAAAAAACACTAAGTTCTAAGTTAAAGGAGATCCAGGGACTATGGTGAATGTGACAATGATGTCATCAAGGATGCACATTCCTTCTTTCAACCTTTCACTTGCAGCATTTTTGACTTAGTTTTCTCAGAACTAGCCACTATCATCCCAAGCATTAGTATAAAAGGGATCATATCCTATGAAAAAAGAGAGACCCATTTCCTCCCAACCAGCCTTTCCCCCTCTCCTATCTTTTTCTCTTTTCTGCTGTACCTCCTCTCCTTTCTCCTGCCATCATCCAGAGGCTTTCAGTCAATTATAACACTTGCTTCTGCCTAAATCACTAAAGGAAAGAATGGGAAATGGACTCCCACAATTGACTGATAATGTTGGAAATAGGGAGGCAAATGGGTGGACCTCAGTTGGCTGAGAGGTAATTAACAATGTCACTTGATTGCTTTTATGTAAGAGGAATAAGGACTATTCTAAGTGTTTATTGCATATACAAAGGCAGATAACAGTCACTCTGTGTTTAAAGATCCTTTGGAGTAGGACTAAAATATCCTATAAAGTAGAAACTGTGTGAAGGGTAATACAGAAATAGCAATATTATGGTTGAATGATCTATGATAATCAAAAAGCACATTACTTTTTCCTCTTACAAATGAAGCTAAAGTAATTATTCACATGGCTACAGTAAATGGGCGCACAGGATTATTTTCAACTATTGTTCTGCTAGCAATCAACAAAATTAGAGTTATGAGAAAAAGTTGACAATCAGCAATCACATAGAGGTTAATATATTGCTATAAGCTTATTAACATACTTTCTAAACTGAATGATTATAGCTCATTAAATCATTAAATAACAAAAAATACTTACTAAAAGATTCACAAACTTGTTAATATTTAAAAGTCCATATTACATTATGAATGGTATTATAATTTTGCATTAATTTTCTTAAGGCAAAAAATTATTTTGTACACTAGGTAAACATACTTGGGGGTGCACCTAAAGATGAGAAGGTAATTAATGTACAGTTGAAATGTTGGATATTATCTTAAAAGAGACCACATCCTAAAATGAGAACTCTAAGATTTGGATTTGTTATATCAAATATAAGGAGTAATGGAAGTAAAAATGAGACTGATTTATCTAAGAAAAAGGTCAATCATTACTCTACTGGCATGTTTTTGCCACATTAAAAACAGTGTCTGATTTAAAAATAAATAAATAAAAATCTCAGCTGTAACAATCAATTTAAATTGCAGTTACAGCTGATTAGCAAAGGTTAGGTTGCATGCTCCAGTGCAGCATTCTTGAGTAATCAGACACGAGATGCAATTCAGTGGCTCTAAAACAGCAAGAAAATAAATTAAATTAGCATGTTGGATAATCTCACCTAATCTGGGTCATATTATGAAATATATGTTACAATATTTTTATTTGCTTATAAGGGAAAATGTTTTCATTGGAAATTACTGTTAAGCTAATAAATTCTGAAAGAAAATAAGCAAACTTCTTTATGAGACAGCACAAGAGAAGCAGTCACGTAGGGAGGCATACTGACTAATGGGACACAGCCCTTTATAAAAAGGAGTTTATATAGAATGCTTTCTTTATTCATTTATTTTTTCTTATTATGATTTGTTCTCTTTCAATAGTCAAACATACTTTAACTAATACAAATGTTGACCAGCAATCCAGACCAAAATAGTATCTCTTATTAAAACAAAGTTTTTACCCTTTTTTTGGCTGTGTATTCACACCAACATCCCTCATACCTCTCCCATACATTCTCTCTCACCATGCCCTTTTTTTAAAAAAAAAAAGATTTATTTATTTATGCATACAAGAGCTGAGGTATAGGCCAGAGTCACAGGAGGTGAGAGGATCCACCAGAGACAGAGCAGGGAGCAGAACAGGCAAAATGACTGAAACACACTGCCGAGGGCAGCAGCGGGTGAGGCAGGAGAGGTCTGCTACGCCATGTGGGTCCCCTCATAGCCGGCAGCAGGGATCAAACTTGTGCTACAGTGGCTGTGGTTTGCTTCACAGTGCGTTGCTTAACCCACTGCACCACCAGAGAGGCCCCTGACCATGCCCTCTTAATACTGAAACCTCACTTATTAGTGTCTGCTAGTTTTTATAAGTATTTTACCTTATTGAATCATTTGCTACATATATGCCCAATATATTTCTTTGTCCTTCTGATTTGCTTTGTTAGACACAAGTCCCTTGACCTCCTTCATTTCCTGAGAACCGTGACTCTAGCATGACATTGACTTGTCTTTTCCCAAATAACAGGTATGTTATAATCTGTGCAAGGATCAGTTTTTAAAGCCTATAGATAAAAACATATTATATCAATTGTTCTTTATTAAATTAGAAAAATCTTCAAGACTAAAGATTTCCCTACAGTAATTTGAAGTCCTTAAATCGTTGCTTCCTAAACACTGTCAAGCAAAGCATCATATATTTTGTCTAGTTGTACTGAGTCACATATTTTGTCTAATTTGTGAGACTACAAAATATAAATATGCCTGCTAAATACTAGCTAGAGAACCTGAAATTGCATATTCTTTCTGGATAATCAGTGCTCTGTATGTTAAGTCATATTCTTTTATAGATTAAAACTTGTTTTTTCAGGAATACTGTTCATTGTAAGTGAACAAGAATATTCATGAAATTTTCAAGTGCTTTTCAAGTAGTACCATCATCTGTATTGAAAGAGTCAGTGTGACAATATCAGTGACTATAATAAAGTATAGACATGGTGCTAGGCCTGCTTTTCCCATTAACAGAAATAGGAATAGACTTTTTAAATGGATACAGAAGAAGGAATAACCTGAATTTACAAAATGCTCCTGAAATGATAACATATCCCAGTAGTTTATGGTAGTCTTATCAAATCAATATACCAGAAGCACCTACAATCTATAGAATACAGACTCATACCAGTTCATTTGTACAGAATTCTTGGACTTCAAATCATAAAAAAATAAATAAAACAAAGCAAAAAAAAAAAAACAAAAAAACAAAAAACACCACTGGCACATCAGATCTCCTTTAACCTGTATTCAAAAGCAAAACTCTATTTGGATTTTTGAGACACATAATACTGCCAGCTGTTATTTACACTTTTTCCTATTTACACTTCTCCCTACACAGAGTAGCTGTTCTATTTAAATTAGAATCCTCTGTGAACATTGCATTTCTGTTCTATAGATAACACTGCCAAACACTATCAGCAGGACCACACCTGGCTAATTATTGCAAACATACAGGATCTTTGCAGTCACAGTTTCATCTCACGTGTTCATATTTTTCAAAAGCACATCATTTGCTGGCCTGTTATTATCCTGCTCTCCCCTCATCTAATCCCATTCTCACCACTGCATATGAGTTTCTTCATGATATGCATGGTTTCCAGAAGTGCATTAAAAAAATATTTCCTATTTTAAGTTTATCATTAAGTTAGAGAATCTAGAGTTTATATTTCATTATACTTTTCCTTTGATCTTATTTTTAGTTTAAATATAATGTTGATGAGAACAGAAATTATATCCTCTGCTTTGCTGCATGCCGTAAATTATCAGTGTCTGACGTACATCAATTCATACATGTTGATTGAAAGAAAAATAGTCAAATGACTGGATTAAAAGCTAAATAAATACAAAAATGAAGTTAATGGAACTGGATAAAATTTACCTTTTTTTTTTTTTACCATTTTTGAACATTTCTCATTTGTCAAGCAATTGGAGTAGAACTTTGCTGTTACTTAAGAAATTGTGACTGTCATAAAATGAATTTCCAGTTTGTTAGGTCTTAGCATATCCAGGAAATAACAAAATATACAACATATGAACTTTACATTTTTAATTTGGCCAAAATGTCATGCTATTATATAGTTCAATCACCCTCAATACAGAAATAATGTGAATACTCCATTTTTGTTTATGTTACACAATTAACTAATTATAAGGACAAGTAATATAACATAATAAAATTACTATGTCCTGTCATATCACAGCCAATGTAAGTATTTTAAACATTTATTACATGCCTGTTCTGGGTAGACATTGATCTAAAAGATAAGCTCTCATTTAGCCCCTAGAACAACAGCTCTCTAACTGCTCAAACAGAAAATCAGAAACCTTTACATTCTTAATGATTACTGAGGACCCCCAAATGACCGTTGTTTATTGGGATTCTATCTATCAATATTTGCCATTTTAGAAATTAAAACAGTTTACAGAGGGAGGAGCAAAATGACAGACCAGCAGGAGCAACCTAGAGTGGCCTGTCCCCCAAAGGCAGAGCAAAGCAGCCCACGGATGGCATGAACTGCCTTTGAAAAAAGAACTGAAAAGTTCAGGATCAGAGTCGCCGTAAGGAAAAAAACAGAAACCATCGAAAAGGGTAGAAAAGTCTGAGACAGAGTCCCAGCAAGAACCATATGGAAGCATCAAGCCCCAAGATAAGAGGGATGTCAGGGGCGCAGAATCAACCTTTGGCACTGAAGGGCTTACTCTTATGTTGGGAGTTGGGAGCTGTACCAGACAGGGGAGCAAAAGGGGAGCTTTCCTTCTTCCTTGAGATGTAATGGAACCCAGGAGCAGAAGATCTGTGCAGACGGGATAGACCTATGTGAGGAACTGCATTTGCTGAAGCTAAAACCTCAGTGTGAAAAGCAGAAGGGAGGTTCAGTAGCTCCTTGAACTGAGACTGGGAAATGCCTTTTCTAAGGAGCCCTTAGTATGAACGACTGTTGCATAGGCAGATGCCAAGCTGACTGAGATTAGATAAGGAGGCATGGTGAGAGGAGCAATCACCTAGCCTTTTCATCATCAGGAAGTTAGAAGACTTCCAACTAGTCCTCCAGTCAGCAGGGCTATACCAGCCCACAGCACTATGGTGCTTGGACTCACAGGGAAACAGCTGTGGATATTCCCGGGAGTAACTGGTAAGTAGAGCTCCCTTCTGAAAATTTCACACAACCAAGGCCCACAATTCCTGGTAGGCACCAACACCATCCCATCATAAGTCCCACATAACTGCCTGACCTTGCCCACAGTGGCTGCCAGGGTGCAAGTCACCTGGGAAATATTTGTTTTTTTACACTGCTGATAGCAAATGGCTCTCTTGCTGTAGGCCAACCCCCCAGGGCCAGAAAAAAACTATTCCTCCCCATATTAGCACTGAAGACAGCTGAGAGTACATCAAACAAAAAAACTTCTGTACAGCAAAAGAGACATTTGCTTTTGCTTCTGTACAAAACAAAGTGACACCCTGCTGATTGGGAGAAAAATTTTGCACTCCATAAAACAGATAGGGACTGATCACAAAGACCTACAAGAATAAAACCAAAGTAAACAATGCAGTCAAAAAATTGGCAGAAGAGCTAAAGAGACACTTCTCCAAAGAGGAAATGCAAATGGCCAACAGGCATAAGAAAAAATGTTCAGCATCCCTTATCATCAGGGAAATACAAATCAAAACCACAATGAGATCCCACCTTATACCAGTAAGGAAAGCACACATTAAAAAAATTAGCAACTAGAAATGCTGTTGAGGACATGGTAAAAAAGGAACTTTATTACACTGCTGGTAGGAATGCAAACTGGTCTAACCACTGTGATAAGCTGTAGGTTCCTCAGTCTACTAAAATTGGAGCTACCATATGACCCAGCAATTCTACTTCTAGGGATCTACCCAAAAGACACAAAAACATTAATTAAAAAGAATACATGCACCCCTATGTTTATTGCCATTTATAATAGGTAAGACTTGGAATCAACCCAAATACCCCAAAATAGACGACTGGATCAAGATGATGTGGGTATATATGCACAAGGGAACACTATTTGGCAATCAAAAAAGATAAACTGATACCATTTGTACCAACATGGGTGGAGTTTGAAGGGATTATGCTTAGTGAAATAAGTCAGAAGGAAAAAGAAAATTACCTGATTGTTTCACTTGTCGGAGGAATTTAGGGGAACAAGTAAGAGATCCGGGAAAATAATAATAGTAAATTAACAGGCAACTATAAATTAGAGGCATTCTGAGGGAGATGGGCAAGGGGAGGAAGAGGGATCAAAACAGGGGAGAGAAGAGAAAGGGACTATGGCAATAGTGAACAGGTGAATTGGTGATGGAAATTCTATGGGAACTATACCTGAGAGGAAAAAACAAACATTGTAAAAAAAAAAAAAAAAGAATAATGTAAAATATATATAAACATATATACTTTTATAAAAGATTGCATATTTTGGAGAAAACTGAAAACTCACAAGCAACTTTTTGGAGTCACCACAAAGAAAGGAGTCTAATATCTGACTGGAGAAAAGCTCTTCATGTGATCTGAAAAGGATAGAGCCAGCACCAAAGCATAAAGAGGAAAGCAAAGCAAGTACATGAGAAAAATATCATCCCTTTTCTTTGGAAAATTGGCAAAATTTTATCTATGAGGTTTCCAAGTTCCCAGGTATGGTTATTTTTAAATCAAAGACTGATTCCAAGGCGGCCAGCGGGTAAAAAAGATTTGCTCTATATTTAGGTATTATAAGGAATCAAGAGATTCCTAGGAGATGAGAAATTGGCAGTATATAAAATTGAGGGATCTCAATGTCATTTGGCAAGCATGAAATTAATGATATTTTGTTAATTAATGTATTAATATAACTCTATGATTAAAAAAAACCTGTCTCTGAGCTACAATTATTCTCAAAAGTATTATAAAGGATGAATATGCAAACTCAGCAATATTCCTTGAAACTAATTACCTAGAGAAATTTTTCTAAGAATGTGGTGACAGATAGCTATTAAATAGTTGCGACTGCCAAAATTTCCTTTAAATTTTTAAAGCTGAACTATACAATGAATTAATTATCTTTTTAATAAGGGTATGTTTTCTATATCAAATTTTATAACAATTATTATATTTAAAATGCCTATTCATTCCATACCAGCATGTAGTAATAATATTAAATGTTGAGAAAGAATATGATAGACATTGAACTAAAATATTTACAGTTCTCACAACTCACATATAAAGTTGGTACTCAGGTTACCCCTATTTTATAGAAGAGAAAAAGAAAACTTAAGCAAAGATAAATCATTCGCCTGATATCCCTCAGGTAATAAGTGATAAGGCTATTTGAATGCACAAAAGTTTATATTTCTAATTATAAGGTATTGCAAAATGAAGATACTGATGTAAGAGAACCAATATGTTTTGATGAAATCAAGGTGACCTTTGTGGCTCCCATTTAGATCTTAGAACCTGTACTGACCATACATACCATATTTGGAGCCATTAATCTTTCTTGGTGGAAACTACTTTCTGACTTTTTATTATCAGAGTGTATTTTCATTTTTCCAAGGGATTTATAATTTGGGGAAAATCCAAAGATCATGGTTTGTTCAGAATTTTAGGCCAGCATCTTTGTGTGGGTCTTGCCTAAAGGCAAGAATAAAAAAAAAAAGATACAAGAACCCATAGAAAAAGTGCAGAATACAGCTGATGACTGACCTCAGGAAAAGTAAAAGGCTGAATCTGACCTCTAATGGGGTTAGTTTCTGTCTCTGGTCTTCGTCATTATCTGTGTATCTAATGTAGAATGTTTGACCATTTGCAAGACATACTCCTGGCTCATTTGTAAAATAATTTGATTAAGCTACATAGTAATAATAATGTTCATGATGAAGATAATACAACAAGTCATTCTATAGTGTGTAAAAACTATGGATAAGGTATAGAATTCTTCTATCATTCCTATGAATATGTATAATTATGATAAACAATTATAGATGAGAAAAGCAAGGCACAGTGAGGTTAAGAAATGTGTCCAATATCAAGCAATTAGGAAGTGGCAGAACCAAGGTTGGAATCAATGTGCTGAATCCAGAATCTTCGATTTTATACACTACGCAATATTGATTTAAACCAGCTCTTACAAAATAAAAAATTTGGACTATAAAATTATTGTAAGAATATGTTTTTCCCCTCTTAATTATTCTCCAATTTTTCCACTTAAGAATAAAATATGTCTTAATCATTGAGATTTCAACTTATAACTTAACTGCAATATTTATATTTTGAATTTGGCAAAGTAATGATTGCATAGATAAAACAGTAAAATAAGTATAGTCATAGATACTAAAGAGGGAACATATAATGGTGGTGTCTAGCAAACCAACCATTTTGCTGCAAATTTTTGTTTAGATAACAGGAATCAACAATAATATTCTACCTCTGGATCTTAGACATACTTGGGAATTATCCCAAAAGAATGAAATTCACTCTTCTTTACCACAGCGTACAGTGAATCTTTAAGAATGCATGCAATTTTCAAAAAATTAAAAAGGATTCACCCTCTGGGAAAATGCAGTACCTAATAATTATCAATAAAAGTTGGGAGAAGTAATTGTACAGGGAAAATATGGAGTCCAGAACAGAAATAAAAAGGAACTTGATTTTGTTTGCTTTTACCATATTCTTCCTATTGCAATTACATAAAAATTCCAGCAGGCCGCATTGATCCCTGACTAGGGAGGGGACCCACATCAGGCAGACCCCTCCTGCCTTGTCTGCTGTTGTGTATTGCAGTCCATCTGCCTGTTATGCTCCCCACTCTACTATGGTGAAGCCTCTCAGGCACTCTGCACCTCTTGCCTATATCTCAGCTTTTGTATGCATAGCTAAATAAAATCTTAAAAAAAGAGAGACAATGTATCTTAAAAACAGTATTTGCAGAGAGTTTTGATTATATAGTATCATATAGCACTTATTGCAATTTATTTTTTTTAATCTTATTTATTTATTCATACAAGAACTGGGTTTTAGGCCAGAGATGCAGGAGATGAGAGGACTCACCAGAGACAGAGTGGGGAGCAAAATAGGGAGATCTACTGAAATACACTGCTGAGGGGAGCAACAGGCGACACAGGAGAGGTCTGCTGTGACACATGGGTCCCCTCCCTGGCCAGCGGCAGGGATCGAACTCGTGCTGCAGTTGCTGTGATTTGCTTCATAGTACATTGCTTAACCCACTGTACCACCAGGGAGGCCCCACTTATTGCAATTTAAATACAATTTGATACTTTTCAAAGTTTTTTGAATGTAATATTTCACAGTCACATTTGTTTCTGGTATGTGATTTTAAAAATATTTTCAGTATATTGTACTTTATAAAAGCCTATATACATTTTAAGAAAGCAGAGAAAAGAAATAACAATTACAACAAAGAAAATTACAATAGATCCCACTGGCCCACAGATAATCATTCTTTTTTGAACGACATTGTTTATTTTTTCATAATATAGAATTTCTCCCTTCAGGGGCAGTC
Organism: Galemys pyrenaicus; assembly: GCA_019455555.1. NCBI lineage: Eukaryota > Metazoa > Chordata > Mammalia > Eulipotyphla > Talpidae > Galemys > Galemys pyrenaicus. The sequence goes on along the minus strand of JAGFMF010011573.1, from coordinate 4,410,145 downwards.
ACCATAGTTTTACTACCACTAAAGTGCCCCAAGTCTTCCCACACACTCCACTGTGCTCTAATCCCCCATTTTCTACTCTCCCTTTCCTCAACTTCCCCATCTTCTTTCCCCTTCGTGTCCCCCATCCCTATCCAGCTCCCTCTCCCCTCCAGAATATCTCAGGTCCAGTGCCCGCTTTCAGTGGTCACTCTTACAGTTTGTCTTTGTTCTACCTTTGTTTGGTTACTATAGATTCTGGTATTTATCTTTCTCCTTCTAGCTCACTCTCTCTGCTTAAAGCAATCCCTTCCAGTTTCATCTATGTTGCTGCAACTGATATGATTTAATCATTTTTTACTCAGTGATCAAAAAAGACAATCATTCTTAATGTCGATTTCTTATTCATACTGAAAATGTTGGTTTTCATTTTTAGATCCTCAACGTGACTGTAATCATCCTACTAAAAGGCAACGCCGTGTTATTGACTCATGTTTATTTAGTAAAACTCCCTTTAATGTGGCCAATTTTTATAACTCATTTAATGTACTAATACTATCAAGGAATTCTATTTTGGCCTACATTGTATTTTTTATTGCTTGTAATAGCAAAAATGGTAAAAGAATCTTTCCAGGTTTAAGGGAGGCCCAAAGCATTTGTTATTTTAAGCTTCCGTGATGTACTTTGTAGATAATCCTCAAATTTAGATTCCTTCATTACTACCAAGCTGATCTGTAAACCCCCACTCACAAATGGAGCAAATGTGGTCATTTCCATATTATAATCATTTGTCCTCGTTGTTCAATTTAACTGCACGTACTTCATACTCAGTGTGCTTTCACTGACTGCTATTAGGGAGATGCACAGCAGCCTCACAACAAAATGCTTCCTAATTAACCTATGATCTTAATTCTGCAATCTCAGCCACTTTGATTTAAGTAACTGAGCAAAACATGTCTGGATGGAATATATAAATTGAAACAATTTAAAAGGTTTCCATAGACAAGCATGTACTAGATACAAAGTATGTAGTAATAAAAATCCAAATTATCACATATAAAATTAGAAGACAGAAACATCCTTTAAAAGTTAAAACCATTTTCTTTGCCACAAATCTTTATTTCCAAGGCATCTAACATCATGATTAGGTATTTAGGTATCCACAGATAAGTATACATGTACCCTCATGTATACATTTTAGTCTGTAACAGCAACAAATATAAAACGTCTGCCAACCACTTTCAATTTACAGATATGATGAGCTGAAACAAACTGAGACAACAGAATCAAAACTGAAAGATCAAGGATTTGTTATTTTGTTAAATAGCTCAGTGTCACAGTAACTTAAAAAAAAAAGTGACACAAGTAGCTACAAGAAAGTCAGAAAACAAATTATTATTAGCATATCTTTTTATCACTTCTAGAATACAAAGAGCTCAACATTTATAATGGATTAACAGGATAGTATCACTCAGTAAATGTACTTTCTTTGTGTCTTTATTTTTTCCTAAACCACGTATTGCATTAGAATAGACAATACTGTATTCATAGGATAATGAAACAAGGGACAGTCTTTATCTAAACACAGTCCAAAATTCTATTTTTGGTATAACATTTTATTGAACTTACTTTTATTGGGCTTTTATAAGAATAAAGAATTCATATAAGGTTCCAGCAAAAAACTTTAATCAATTCAGAATGTAAAAAGACAGAGTAGAAAGTACATACCAAATGCATGTACGTGTTCTCTGTTTTCTTCAAGACATTTTTATACATTTACAACATTTCATAGTTGTCTTAATGCAGGCTAAATATAATAGTAAATATATATTATTTTGAGCAATTACTCAAATATATGAATAATGACATTGTATTCTGTATTTTTGAGCATATTCAAGTTAATAACATCAGGAAATATATAAATTATGAATATCTTTGTATGCATATTTTCTTTCATATACATTTCATATATGGATGTATCCATATGTGAAAGATACATATGTATGCATATGCACATACATGAAATGTATATAAAATAAAGATGTAATATTGATTTCCTTAAGTTGATGAACATTTAGATTGTATCAAGATTATTACTATAATGAACAATATTAAAAAAATTCTTATAAAAATCTTCTATAGCTGTTTTGTATTTATAAAATTATCTGTAAGTTACCATACTAGAAAATTGCTGAAGGATACACTCCAGTACAAATTATCAAATTTTATAATTTGAAGTAGTGTACCAAAGACCACACTCTGTGAGGATAATTCTTCTTACCCTCCCACCCCCAACACCACAGGCTTGGATTTCATAAACCACAAAGCAAGTATGAGGCATTTTCCTAGGAGAGCTTGGATAAGCCTCTTCCTTAATAACTACCTTATTTCATCTAGTTAAATGTTATTAAGTGTATTTAAATGTGATATTTCTGTCACAGTCATGGTTACATATTTGATTTATCTGCTACATTTACTTGAAAAAAATTCATAGTGATTGTTTGTAAATAACAATATTTCCATGAAAAGTAAAGTGACTCAGCAGAGACAAAATATCTTTGCTCTAGTCTAGCTTCTCCCAGATAATAGAACCTAAGACATAGACATGTATGTCTATTTTATCAAGCCATATGTAGCTGGCCCACCTACTTGATCTTGGTAATAAAAATGCACACTAAAAGGGTAATTTTTGTTTCCTGAATGTTTTTCCTCATCATTTATGTTTTCCTTTGATTTATAGTTTAAGCAGTTCATGTTTATTTAGACATTCACAAATGACTAAATGATATTTAAAACATATTAGTATATATATGCAAGATATAACATATATTTTAACACATTAACTTTAGTGTATAAGGTAATGCATGTACTATAGGGAATTGATCATATTAAATTTCAAATATTTTACTTACAATACAGACAAAAACATGTCCATTGTTTTGCTATCACTAAACCGAGTATACTTTCAGCCCTAGTAGGCTACATCTTCAGAACCCTGCCCTGGGCTTTAAGGCCTGAGAACACTCCTTCACCACATTTTTAATCAACTGTCTCCCTCTGCTTAGGCTCAGCAGATATCAGCAGTGCTGTCCAAGCAAGACCAAGCCAAAATCCAATCTGCTCTTGCATTAGCTCCACGTCCTGCATGGAAGTCAGGTTCAGTTTTCTACCTTCAGAGTACTGCCCTATTTTCTACCCCACACCTAGATAACAGATCTCAGAAACATGACCCCACAGGGCTAGCTTCCAGTCCTGTGATTTGACCCTGATAATACTTTCCTTACTGCAAATAAACATATCATTGTTTCCATATAAGTAAGGAAGATTGGACCATCAGAACAGTGCTGCCGTGATAATGTTTGGGTGATTCTCATTCACCTGGAACAAGTTCCCAGTTCTGGAAGAGTTACACTCTTCCAGAGTGTAACTCTTCTGGAGTTACACTCCAACAATAGGTTTAAATGGCATGCATGAATTTACTTATCAGTATTCCAACTGGACTACCATTTTCTGTTAATAGCACCCAAGGGTGGTAGGAATGACAGCACTTGCTTTCCACCCCCCAGTTCACTGACACTCTGGTCATTTTATCTCCTCCACCAATTCCAGATCACATGTCAGGGAATCCTCCTGGACTGTCTGAGCCCATTTCCTGCAAAAACATAGGGATGTTTGGGATTATTGGTCTGCAATGCCATGAACTTTTCCCAAAATATCCACTTTTGTCTTTATGCAAATGGTGATCCTGTGTCTTCCCAGGATGGTCTTACACCAACCCAAGGAGTGATAACCATTTCTTGCATAGATAGTACTAGTCTTCATATACCGTAGGTCCTCGTTGACAGTAGACAGAGGATGGGGATGGGAGTGCAAGGGAGGTTGAAGTCAACATTAAAAGAGACCAAATTCTGGTAATGTAGTGATGGTAGCTTAATTATCAAGAGAAATAATGGACAACTTGCTATTCCACATTTACACCATAGAACTTTAATGATAAATTTAACATGACCAAAAAACATCACTCCCATTTTACTGTGTACTATGAACAAGTTGCATTTCGTGGCCATTATTAATGAAGCACAATGACAATCATAGAGAGTTATTGGAAGCTGGTTTTCACAGGAGGCATAATGGATGATAGATAATATGGCACCATGAGTAATGATGTAACCAGTTTTAAATAAATGGTATCAGAGAACTGCAGAGGCAATATCTACATTATTTCAATAGTTTCCTAAGAAGCACTGCCTTGTAAGTAACAATAGTATTGCTATCTTTTTCATATGGCAGGAGATACGAAATTAGCTATAAATACACAATTGACAATAAAGAACATGAAGAATAGTTCCTGATCTGGGGCCTCCCTTGTGGTGCAAAGGGTTGAGCACTGCACTGTGGGGACTCCAAAGCCACTGTTGTGTAAGTTCAATCCCTGCCAGAAAGAGGACCACATGGCACAGCATATCTCTCCTGCATCCGTGGCTGCTTCCATCAGCAGTGTATTTAAATTGATCTGCCTGTTCTGCTCTCCACTCTGTCTCTGTTCAATCCTCTTACCCCCCACTGCTCTGGCTTGTACCCCAGCTCTTGCATGAATAAATAACATTTTTAAAAAATAGTTCTTGATCTGAAGAGAAAGAAACAGTGACTGAACAATAAGAATCTTCACATCTACTAATATGGTAATTGGTAAATATTTTAGTGAATTTTTCTCTATTTCTCTGTTTTTGTTTGTAAATTATGATAAACTATACCTTTCAGGGGCCCAAAAATTTCACAATCCAGTTATAATTAAAATGTATCTATATAGTTAGGAGTCCCACTGACACATATTATGTTCACACCCTAGAGATGACACTGCCACATGAGCAACCTTCACATGGCATTTGCTTCTTAAAGTAAAAAAAGGTGAAACTTTACATATTAGTTATTTATTGCTATAGATAGTAAATACCCCAAATTTAGCAGCTTTTAAAAAAACTTTATTTTTATGATTTCAACAATTTCTGAACTATTGGAGACATATGGAAATGGTTTAACTGACTGAGTCTGGCTCAGGGGATTAACATAGTCAAGTTGTCATGATGTGATCCCTCCACAGGGCTAACCACACATGCCCACAGCTTCCCCCAAAATAAATGGTCCTGGGAAAGTGAGCGTGTTCAAGACAAAATCTTTGCATATCCTAATCTCCGAAGAGATTGCCATTTTGGCAATATTCTATTCTTTACAAGTGAGTTGCTGAGTCCAGCTCATACACAACGGGAAGAAAATAGAGCCTGACTTCTTGATAGGAAGACCATTATCGCTAATGTCCACATATTTTTTTCAGACATACTTAGGCAAAATCTACCAAAGAATGTATATATTTAAAGTGTAAAATACAATGACTTGACATACGTATATATTGTGAAAGGATTACCACAATCAATTTAGTAAACATGTTCCTTACCTTAGACCTCACACCATTATTTTTATGTGTGTGTATGGTTAAGAATACTTCAAAAATATAGTGTGTGTCCACATATGTAAATACGTGTGTATATATACATGCATATAGCACATCCAAAATGTGTACACATTTTTTTTAAATGCCATATAAGCTGTGCATCTTCTCTAAACTATTAGGTAATGGTCATTTAACAGTGTATAAAACTAACAAAAATCAATAAGGACATACATAGTTTGGCACCTCACCATTGGTTTTTGTTTTTGTTTTTTGTATTTTGAATTGAAATCTATTTGGAAATTATACAGTAGACAAACTTCATATATTAATTCAAGTACTGTTCCATATCTTCATGTAAATTAAGGACCTTCCATTTATATTTAAAGGTGATCTTTATAAAGAAGCATACTTATTCATATGATTTTGTTTGCAAGGTAATAATTTGCATGTTATTCATATATTTTAAATAAATTTTTGTAAGATTTTCTATTCTAAAAGAATGTGAATTTAGTGGAATACATATTTTCATAATTTTGCAATTTAAATGTATTTTATAAATTATAAAAAAGAAATTATCAGTTTAAAAAATTATTTCACATCAATTAGGGTTTTTATGAATAGTCACCCAAATCTCTTAAGCTACATTACACTTAGATTTTTGCACAGCGATAAAAATCAGAATGCTATGTAACCAGACTAATCTGTTGAAATATTCACTTTGATTAGAAATAGTACAAAAATATTATAATCTCAAATTTTAACAGTATCAAAATTCATAGTTTTTTCTCCTTTCAATTATTCATCAGTTTTTTAATTTCTGTGCTTTATATGCAACTGGCAACCAGTCTTCACCTACCACATGATCATTTCCCTGAGCTACTTTTTAAAATTAAAGACTCAGCACTTTTAAATCACTTGAACATTTTTCTGTTTCTAGGATTATTGCGGTTATTTTTTGGTTTTGCTTTTTCAGCTTTGATTTATGTGAGTGCTTATTAATCTGTGTAAGTCAATCAGATCAGGAGCTCTGAAAGGCTTTACAATCTAATTTATTAGATTCCCTAGTGTTAAAGGAATATCAACCCATATGTTCATAAAACATTTTACACACACAGTACAAGCATCTTATCAGATTCGCAGACACTCAAGGGAAACTGGAGATGACTGCGTTCTGCGGGAGATAAGTCATCTACCATTGAGTGTGGTCCTAGATAGAGATCATGCACAGGTGCAGAGGCTGTGCATGAGGCACAGGTACAAGAGGCACAGGTATACCAGGAAACCCCAGACGATGATGTTTTTCTAATTCTTGTACAAATGGCCGGTAGGTTAAAATATGGGCTTAACTTTACTGACTAGTAAATATGTATTAATAATTATACTAACTAATGTTAATTGGGTATTTTATAGTTTTCTAGTTTTTTTGTTTTTTGGTAGAAAAGACAGAAAAAAAATCTTATACTTAAGTTAAAATATTTGGACAAGCCCACAACAATCCTTCACTTTTCAGCTACATTTTACTTATTCACAAATTCATTTCACAATTTATTTCACAAATTTCACAAATCTATAGTATTGAGTATTGTTATTAGACTAAATGTATCTCAGAAATTGGAAAATTCTGATTTCTACACTGCCATATACGACTCTCCCATGCAAAAATGATATAATGTTTTAGAGCAATTAGTATCCAAAAGTTCCAAAACAAGAGAGGGAGAATGCCAACCAGACACCCTCCCCCACCCAAAACTGTAATTACAAAAGGAATATAAAAATAAACTTTTAAAGGAAGAAGAAATTTGTTTCCCTCCAACTCCATGTATACAGACATAAGAAAACAGTCAGATTCAGCTTTACAAATTTAGTCATGAGTAAACCCCAAAACTCACATAGCTTCACCTATATGATAAGAAGGTTAGGGAAGTACAAGGGTATCTGTGACACATTTATTATAATTTACTTGACCTACTAACTGCTGTCTACTCCATTGGGCACAAGTTTTTGGGTTTGTTTTTTGTTTTCTAGAAATGACTTAGGCATTTAATGGTATAATTAAAAATTATGGCATAATTTAAAAAGGTATAATTTTTAAAAATATACAGTATCCTATCAAAAGTCAGAAGAAGAAAAAAAAAACAACCTCTCCATTGAAGACCAAAGTGATGTAACAGTAATGTTCCAACCTCACAACTGATAAAAACCAGTTATATTACTAATTCTATGTTCAGAAACATCTTGTAACCTGGTGGCACAAATACGAATATTAAAAGAGATAATAGAAGAGATAATAGATAATTAGTCTCATTAAGAGACTAATATAAATGACACTATAAAGAAAAACTGACACTTTCTCTCATTGTTACCCAACAAAGACCAATTAATCACATCCAGTAATTAAAACTTGTCTCCCAGTTTTTTACCACAAACAGAAGTTATAGCCAGCAACCAAATCAAAAGAGAACCAGATCTCTCCAAGAATCAGATTTACCCACATAGTCAGGAACAGAATCTGTGGCAAAAGGAAAACTTTCATCTCTAGATGGTGAAATTTATACCTAATGCCAGAAAGAGCTGACCTCCTTGCACAGGGCCATGAACTACAACTCTTGAACAGCACCATTGATTAAATCTATCTGAGCATTTTGGTGGGACCACCATCTTTGGAAGGAAAACCCATAGATAAAATTACTAAGAAAATTTAAAAAAAAATTATCTGCAAATAATTTAAGAGTCCAGATTTCAGAAGAACTAAATAGCTATGTATGAGTTTTAAACAGTCGTTCTTTTTTTTTTTAATTTAAAAAATTAAAACTTATTGTCATTCAGTTCACATATGGGTGGGGAGAAGGAAAAGTTCTTTTACATTTTCTTATCATGATCTTATTTCTAAATATAGTTACAGATCTGTGGAAACCCATACTGTAGAAGTCACAGATAAAGTTGTTTATATGTGATATCATAAACTCAGCTAATTTTCTTTTTTCTATGAAAAAAATGAGAAAGAATATTGGAACTTATGGTAAAAAACAATTAAGAATCTGAGTTTTATAAGGTAGGTATGTTTTATCAAACAAGAGTAGGAATTACCAGTTAAAAAATATGCCTGTACGAATTTTTCTACATAAAAATAGCATTTATGTCTATGCAATCTTGTTAACTGTAAATGTTTGGTCTTTTAGGCAACTTTAAGTTCTCAAACCTACATTCTGAATTAATATTATAATGAAGCCATGTAACTTTAGACTTCATAAAATTTGTTTTATGTTCATTACAAATTATTTTTCAGCTTGGAATATGACTGAGATACTAAGACTGATAAAATATTAAAGGAAAAAAAATCAGTGCTTTTGTGTCTTGAAGTCAAAAGATTTTTTTTACATTTTTGAATACTGTTTTATACATAATATAATCAATAAGAATTTGCAGAGTATCTTTTAGGAAGTATCAGTATATGGCAAATAGGAGGCCAGTGAGAAATTCTTTTCCTTGAGACAATTAACTGATTTGGTACCTGTTATATCTTAGCTATTATGAAAAATGCTTTTAAAATTGAGCCCATAAATCATATTGATAATAATAATGGCATGTCTTTTCAGTGATTTATTCCAAAAATATATATTTCATGCACATTTTTTATTTTACATTAACGTTGGACATTTAGCAGTGAGCTGTATGTGGTATAGATGGATGCTGATTCTCAGTGCACACTAGATACACATGTTGTAATGCATTATTTCATTTTATTATTTCAATAAAATATGTAAAAATAATTCCAACTATTTTTCCTAGATCATTTTTAATGCTGTTTAATTATAGCTGTATCTTTTCTCTTGAGTTTTTTTTTTTTAAACTGGAATATATAAGACAAGGTCAAAGAAAATTACAAAAGCAATTTGACTCTGTTCTCCTCACTTCAAAGGAAAACCCCTTATTGTTACTAAGTTCCATTAATCGGGGAATGCCTTATTTATTTCAACTGTTTAAACCAACTTAATTAATTTAAACATTTTTAAAAGCCCCCAAACTACTCATTTTGGCCACAATTTGTTGAATGAGCATGTGCAAGCTTTTCACAAATACTAATCTATAAACCAATTTATACAATCCAAAATAGAAAAATGTCTCATGTTCCCAAAATAGGACAGCATTTCTGTCATACATGATATTGCTAGCTTCAGAACATGTGAAAAAGAATCACAAGATTAGAGTCCTTTACAACCAAGACACAATATTAACTTTATAGCATTTTCTGTCAGATACATTCATCCAATCTTCTTTGAGAAAGATCACTTTATCTGTGACTATCTGACCTACACTGAAATGTGTTTTCCTACTGCAGTCAGATATTGCTACTCAACACTTCTCATTCAATTCCATCAAATAACTCTTATTCCACTTCTAGGATGATGAGCAATTCATTTCCGCAATGGAACTTTATTGTCAGTACCTCTTAAAAACTGTAGAAATGAAGAAAGATTGATTCTATCAAATGCTATCAAAATTCACTTCGGAATTATACTGTGTAAATATGCCATGCACAGATTTAATAGTAAATTTGATACAAGTACCATAAATTCATTAGTAGATTTGTATATGGAGAAACAGGACAGGAAAATTAGAGTAAAAACAGAGTTAAAAAATGGTGCAAAACAAGCAAAGAACAATTAAAGATTCAACTGTTAGCGTGAGGGACAAATTTAGAAAATAACTAAGAAAAATATTATACTGAGATAACTAACTGATCTAGCTGTTCAGATTTTGGTGGTTCCAGAAGCAGCAGCATCATAATCCCTAGGTCTTCGAGATCTTCCAGCCCCTCTACAGACACACCAAATCCAAATGTGCATTTCATCAAATTGCCTGTGCTCTTTTATAGTACAGCGTGAAAGGTACAGTGAGCATGATCAGAAGCTTCTATGTATTCTTTATTCATAGGGGCTTCTGACTTTAAATTGTTTCAAAACTGTTCAAAATAAGTTCTACTCCAGAAGTTCAACATTGTTTTTGAAAAACATATTAAAGCCAGTAATAGCATAACATTTGACTTGATTTTTTTTAATACAACACAGTGAGTTTGTTATCTGATGTATCTGAAACCCATAGTTTAAAGCCTAAATGGAAAAAAATTCCATATCTTAAATATTTATTGTAATATAAAATTATAAACATGAATTTTAACAAACTTGTGATTTAAAATCAAGAAGTTTGAGTATGAGTTGTGAACACAAGTTTCTCAATGTTTTTTCTTATTGAAAATAAGCCCAAAGTTATCTGCTATAACTTTGGTTTTGTTTTATTTAAGTGTCAAGGAAGGTAGAGTTTATTTAGGTTAATCAATCATATTTGCAAAAATTTTATAGAACCTCTGAAAGAACAATAATAATAGCAATAACAGCAATAAAGACACAAAAACCAAAAATGAGGAGACAAAGACAGACTGGGGACACTTGGTGGGGAGGGGAGGGGGAGGGTTGAGGGAAGATGGGAGTACAGGGTACTGAGGTGATGGTGCACTGGTGATATGGTGATGGGGAATACATGGGGATTACAAATGATGGCAAGTATATGTAAATTTTTTAAAATTTTTATATTAATAAAAAATAAATAAATAAAAAATAAAATGTCCTTTATAGTTATTTCACCCATACTGATTTTACTGCAAATTTCTCTGATAGAAAAAAGTATTGGGATAAGACAACTTTTCACACTCATACTTCATTTTTTATATATACTCAAATTATGTAAATAGAAAACTAATTACAATGAACAGATTGGAGAAAACACATTGGACACCTGGTACTAACATATGGCTATCTGGATGTAGTAAAATATAAGGACATGCTTGAGAGTAGCCTGGTAACCAAGAGATTTCAGTGTGTGTTACAGGTTGAATTGCCTGGGAAACACTGAGATGCTGGTAAGGATGAGAGATGGGATTTATCATGAAGAGAGATTATTAGGGAATGCTCAGGGACTGCAGTCTATAAAGAAGAGAAGGAAGGAAGCAGGATTGGGTAAATGGAAAGTCTGATCTGGAAGGCAGTCTCAAAGAAGCCTCAGTCAACTCTTCAGAAAACTACAAAATGGGATCACACTTCAGAAAATCCTTAGAGATATGCGACTTAATTTTTATGAACACATTGATCCATCACTGGAAGCATGAAGAGCCACAAGCTGTATTTTGTTAGTCAAGGTACTTCCTCTAGAAAGTGCTAGTAGCACCCACAGCAATTGGGAGATGCATCATTTATTTCTGGAGAGGGGACCTAGGTGTCATATCCTAGTGTCTACAACAGGAATGGTCAATAGTTAATCTAACTAAATGTCATAGTTAACCTGCCCCTATAAATAAAGTGAACTCACAAAATCCAGGAAGTTCACTATACTGAGCTGGCTAAGAATTATTTTACTGTGATTATATTAAAAAACAAAATAAAATTTAATAAATCAAAGCATATAATATTTTGCTTTGAAATGAATGAAAAGAGCCATTTAGACACTATAACTACTTACAAGGTTTTCTTTTCGAAGCTGTGAAAATCTATTTGATTTTTTCAAAGAGCATTATAGTTCCCTGAATCAGAGTTTTATCCCTTAAATAGAACCTGAAATTTTCACTTGTGTCTCATGCTTTTATGGACTGAGATCAAAGTATCTAAAAATAAAATATTCAGTTTGTAGACTTTATTAATCAGAAAAATTCACAATTTAAACTTCAATTATGAACTTAAATTTTAAGTATTTTAAGTATAATTATCTAAATTTATTTTCTGAATATCAGTATATACAAAATGATCTGAGTGTTTTCCTGAAAACTTGTTTAGCATTTATGAGAAAAATTCAAAATTCTGTGAGAAAACAATTTGTTTATTGTAACAAATAGTTCTATACCAAGGTTTACCCTCCTTAAAATGTCACTGGAAAGCTCACACACTGTTTTACTATTAATGTTGCTTTTAACAACAGGGAAAACACATTAGGAGAGAGTGCTTTTATATCTTTATATTACAATGAATCTCCACAAATTTCTCAAATTCTTTGTAACTAAGAGATAAATAAACATATTTGGGTGTGTGTGGGGAGAGAGAGAGAGAGAGAGAGAGAGAGACACAGAGACAGAGAGAGACCGAGAGAGACTGAGAGAGAGAGACCGAGAGAGAGAAAACCTACTGACAGCTTTCCTAAAAATATTATTGTTTTTCTCTTGGTAAATAATTTAGAGACTTTACCACCACCACACAAAATCAATCTCTCTCCTTTTTTTTCCTCAGCTCTTTAAACAAACATTTAATCAATACCAAGTAATATAGACACTTATCACAATGTGAGGTAAAGACAATTTAGGAAGGACTTTTTCCTCTAGCTTCTAAACACTTTTAATCTGTGTGAAAAAGTATAACCCAAATAAACTCTTCTTTCTGAAACTCAGGTAGATCTTACAAGCTGAGACTGAAAATGATTTGAAATTTAATAACCCTAAGAACAGGATTCTTTTGCTTCCTCAAGTCGCAGTTTCTGTACACAAATCATGAACTCTATCTATAGCACAGGTACAAAGAAACTTTTGTGGAAAATGTAAGTTTCAAATATCTTGTAAAAACACATATTTGGAAAATATCATTAGCTCTATATATCCCTTGTTCTCAAGTGAATTAATGGTATGTGAACACTGTACATACAACAATCCTAAATTAATTCAGATGTACTCTCTAATTGCAACTAAATAAATTTTAATTAGAATTATACAAACCATAAAATGTAAACTCAATACACAGAGAAACGATTCTATTAAGGCAATAAGAAATCTAGGAGTTTGTAAAGACAAGCAAAGAATGGAAACTAAAATAAGGAGATTATTGATTCAGTAATTGAAACAAAGGTCATTTGTTCTTTGTGGACTATAAAAGATGATGTTTGCACATTCTAGTTAAAATTACATATTTATACCTCTAACTTTACCACGACCATGACTCTAGCAAAAATCACAGGACATGTAATAAATAGGCAGATTGCACAGGTACACATCAGAGGGTCTACACCTTGACCATGAAACTTACTCTCTGCAGAGAGGGAGGGCGAAATAATGTCTAGAGAGAATCATACAATTCAGTCAGAGCAGGAGAAGGCACAAATAAGAAGTACTCTTTAGTAATGAAGAATTTCTATAAGGTGTGCTTTATGGAACATATTTTTAAGTTCTTATACAATTTAAAGATTCAGTTGAGAATGTAGTTGGTTGGCTTCATCACCTTGTTGCTATATAAGGATACATTTCTTGCAAACCCAGTGGCAGAAAGAATTTGTCTTCTTCTAAGCAACTGATTCATTCATTTATTTTTGAAGATTTATTTATTTATGCATATAAGAATTGGGATGTAGACCGGAGGCACAGGGGGTGAGAGGATTTACCAGAGACAGAGTGAGGAGCAGAACAGGCATCTTTACTGAAATACACTGCTGAGGGGAATAGCAGGTGAGACCAGAGAGGTCTGCTGCCATATGGGTGAGCTCCCTAACTAGGGATCAAACTCATACTGCAGTGGGTAGTGATAGCTTCATAGTGCTGAAACTTAACACTTGGCACCACAGGAAAGTCCCACAACTGATTTATTTTTAATTTAATGATTCTAACTACAACTGTGGAATTAGCTTTCTGTTTATTACTTATGAGTTTGGAGCTAAGTTTGCTGTCCAACTCCCCAAAAGGAGAAGATATGCCACATATTTTGTGAATTAGTTTGCATACATTTTTACCTACTTTGAGCCCCTTTATCCCCACACAGACAACATAGGCAGATACTGCACAACATTGGTTTCTGTGAGGTCACTGAGGACTCAATTAAAAATGCAGTGGAAACTAAAGCAAGAACAAATGTGAACCTATCAAACCAAAATATTTCTACACTGTAAAAGAAATTATCATTAAAATGAAGGCAACTTACCGAGAGAGGATATATAGAAGATCTACAAAGAACTCATACAACTCAACAACCAGAAAAAAAATGATCCCATCAGAAAATGTAAAGAAGATCTAAACAGACATCCTTCCAAAGAAGACAAGCAAATAGCCAAGAGCACATAAAAACAATTCTTATCAGCACTTATCAGGGAGATGCAAATCAGAGTAAGGAGGTAGGGGATGAAGGTGAATAAGGTTGTGATATTGGAGATGTGATGGGAGATGAGTGAGGCACACACACATATGAAAATGAGAAATTATAGCCCCCAAATTACATAATTATGTAAGTGAATAGCAAATCAATAAAACTTGAGCTGGAACAAAAGACAAGGTCCATATAAAAAAGATCAGAAACAAGCATTAGCAAGGGTGTAGAGAAAAATAAAGCTTCATATACTGTTGTAGGGAATATAGACGAGTCTAATCTCTATGGAAGATAATATGGAAGTTCCTAAAAACATTAAAAATAAATCTACCATAGATGTAGCAATAACCCTCCTATGTATCTATCCAACAAATACAAAAATACCAATTAGAAGGTATATATGCACGTCCACGTTCATTGCAGCACTATTTCCAAAAGCCAAGTTATAGAAGCAACCTATGAGGCAACAACTGATGACTGGATTAAAAAATGTGGTGTATATATACATAGTAAAATACCAGTCATCTATGAAAAAAATATAAAATCTTCTAATTTGGATAGAATTGGAGGGGGTTATGCTGAGTGAAATAAGTCAGAAGGTAAGAAACAAGCACCAGATGATTTCACTCATTTACAGGATATAAAGAAACAAAGCAAAGGAACAGACACAATTAAATAAATGAATAAAACCCTTGAGATGTGACTGCAGATTTTGGGCTTTTTTTTCTAGGGGGAGGGTAGAAAGAAAAGGTGAAAGGGAGCCTAGTGACTTATCATGGAGGATTATTCATGCTTTGGTGTTGGGCATGGTATGATAACACACATCTGAAGAGTTAAGAGCCTATATACCTGAATCACATACAGTGCTTAAACCAACATTATCTAAAAATGCTATAAAAATTAAGAAATTGAAAATGTTCTTCTATATCATCGATAACAATATCTCCATGACATTAAGTGAAAAGGATGCAGAAGAGTTTGTATAAGAGGTCACATATGTGAAGAAAAAGGAAAATGTAACTACATATTTATGTTTTCAGAAAATGTCAGAAGTATATATATACACACACATGCATGCACACACACAGAGTCAGTGAAAATTATTAACTAGTGTAGCAGGTGATGGGAGGTGCCTATGTGGGAGGTGCCTATGTACAGCTCTGAAACTTTCAATTTTGTTCCAAGCAAATTCATTCAAAAATAAACACTAATTATATATATACACACACACATATGACTATATATGCTCACACATATACTTTATTTATTTTTATTTATTTATTTTTTTTTTTGCAATGGTCATGTAGAGCTTTAGTTACGCCAGCATGCTGGGGCCGACCGTTCAACCGTGACACGCAGGTCTGGCTGATACAATCGACCCCGAGAGGAAGTAGAGGTGAACTTTTATAGCCAATTTAGCCAATAGGCTGAGAGATCAAAGCCCGCGCAAAGAACTAGTTATTTTATAGAGTTGTTTTGGAGTTAAATTAATATATGTTAAGTACTTAGAACATTTACAGAAGGATTTGTTTTTCTTACTATTAATTGGGTAAAACTGGATATCTTAATAAATCTGATATTCAGTTATTTGACCTATAAACCATGGACTTACTAATGGGGTTATACTAATGTTTTCTTTAAAGTATATCTGTGCTCTTTGCACATATATTAATTTAACTCCAAAACAACTCTATAAAATAACTAGTAATACTGTTTCTATTTCACATAGAGGTTACAGAGGCACAATAAAGTTAAGTGAGGTGCTCCAGATCCCAAAGCAGAAAAACCGCAAAGGGTTGAAACCTAGAAATCTGGTATTACAGTCCATATTCATAAGCATTTTGCTATTATCAAGATACTTTGACCATGAAACCCCAATATTATTTTCTCTAACGGATGCTCAATATAGATGCTACAATAACAACCGATAAATCACTTCTGTCAATTTCCAATAGTTTTTTTTAAAGAACACTAAAATCACGACTCACATAATTACCAAAATACTGTTAATCCCAACTACATGAAAGAAAATTTTAAAAACTGTTTAAAAAATAATAGTGGTACTATTTGAATATAGGTAAAGTAAACAGATGAGAAGTTAAAGAGACCTGAAATTTTCAAGCAAATTTGTCACTACATGGTTCTTTGTTTACACTGGCTTCAAGGGCAAGATCGGCTCTTAGGTCAGTCCCTATTTGACATTCCACATTTCCGAAATTCTGTAGGAGCAGCCACTTTCTCCTAAGCTGA
The DNA here is from genome assembly GCA_019455555.1 of Galemys pyrenaicus. Taxonomy (NCBI): domain Eukaryota; kingdom Metazoa; phylum Chordata; class Mammalia; order Eulipotyphla; family Talpidae; genus Galemys; species Galemys pyrenaicus. The sequence continues at coordinate 4,393,366 of JAGFMF010011573.1, read as the reverse complement.
CACTGCAGAAGAATCTTTTCCAATACATTTTTCTAGAATGTCCCCAAAAGGGCATTTTGTGAATTCCTACAAAGTCTGTAGCACCTTTAGGAAAGTAAGTTCCTGCTGGTAAAAGGTCACAGAGCACCTGGTTCCTTAACATGCTAAACAGCAAATTTTTACTCCATTCTCATGAGAGTGATTTCTAAGAGACTGGAACAGTGTAAGAGGTCAAAGCTGAGGCAGCCAGCAGCATAGGACTGAGCCGAAACTCTGTGTCCAGGTGGGAGAGAAACCTGTGAATTAGTTCTGAGCTCTGCATTTCATACTCTGCCAAATGACCTTAGTGAAGAAAGCGGTAGGCTACTAAAGAGTCCGGACTTAAGAGCATTAAATCCTATATAAATGCCCATTGGCTTTTTTCAATATGGAAACACACGCTTTAATTTTAAATTTATTTATCTTTAAACATATATTTGCAAACCATGAAATCCAGTTTCATTTCATCATAGAATACTTTAATTAAATCCCCAGATCTAAAGATTTAAGTGTTTGTTCCAGTCAGCTGCCAAGTCCTAACTGACACATATAGAGATAAGAGTTTAAAATGGAATTGCATGGTCACAGCCAAAACTTAATGCCTGCTGCTGAGCAGGATGCAGGATGTTGAATACTGCCATCTCAGCAGACCATAGCTTAACTGCCAAAGTCTGACAGAAAGACTGATTTTCTTTAAAGACAGCTAAATGTTTTAGGGGATTGTACTGGATTGAATTTGTAAAATATCTACAGCATCTTTTCATTTGAATTATAAAGCTTCATAAGAGAACTCTATTCTGAATACATTCCAGAAGAGGACCCAGTATATATGTATAAATGCTGCAGGATTCACTCTAAAGCATTGCATTTCTGCAAGGAATTTCGGAAATCTATGAATTTGCACCCACCACTTAAAAGCAGAGATTTGTTATTTACCCTGAAAGCAATCCGTAAGTCTAGTAGATGACTGACTTTGTTTTATACAATTTGGAGCATTAAATTATAGCAGTTAAAGAACAAAATTTGGCTTGGCAGTATTTCAAAATGATTTTAGGAATGGATTTGGATACTCAGTTAAACTTGACCTTTTCGTTCAATAATAGTTAAAAATGTGCAGAAAAATACAAACGGAAACAATTATATAAATGCTTGAAGACATCGGGATATTAGCTACTTAGACCTTCTATAAACAGGGAGGGATAGGGAGGAGAGACTAAGAGAAAATAAGCCCAATGTCATCTGTTCAAATTCTGGTTTTAATATTTGTATGACCAGAGGAAATATAGCTCTTATCTGAAATACTTTTTAAGTCATACCTGTATCTCTAAACAATGGTAGTTATTTGTGGAGGAATAGGTATTGTGTCTGGCATCCAAATGACAATCAATAGACAGTAAATGAGTTTGAATCTTGCTTAACACATTTATCTTGTACTCATCACAGACTCTTACTGCAGCATTAGGGGATAGAACATTACCTTTTTGCATAACTAACTTTCAAAGATTAAAAAATAAAATTTAAATGGTAAAACAAAATAAATGTTTTGACAATATCCATAAGAACAATGAAATTCATATTAAAATGAGATGCCCAATGCTGTACCCCTTGTATATTGGGGGGTAGTCAAATTCTCACTATAATTCCACCTCTGGACACATTTTTTTAGCCCTTTTCCACTCTTCTGCGTGACAAACTAATCTGTCCAAATTTTTCAATTGTGGAGTAACAACATTTCTCAGCCCTTAAGCATTTAAAGATTTGCTGTCTGTTTCTCTTTCTGCCTACTGAATTAATGTGAAAATGTTGAACCCAAACTTGCACTTAGGTGGCCTGTTATAAAACCAAAACTGACAAGGAGGCTATGTTAGCTACCTACTTAAAATCATGCATAATAAACATGACATAAGAATGGCCATCTCTCTGACTCTCATCTGGTTCAACATGGAAGATATGATATTTTTTGATTCCCTAAAAGTTCAGTGGAAGACTCAAGCTACAAGTGCATCTGTAAACCTACTAAAAAAAATTCCTCAACAGATGAACAATGTCACATACCTGTGCATGTAATATAGTGAGGAAGGGGTGTCTAGGGAAGAGCAGTCCAACATAGCACTATGTGATCCTTTTCACATAAAAGAGAAAATATTAGTATACATTCCTAATCCTCTACCTCTTCCACTATGCCATAATGAAGGCCAGAGTAGTTCTCAGCATAGACCTTACATCACAATTTTGGAAAGTGTATGTAAACCACATACAGAAGGGTTTCAGCTCCAGACAGAAAAACTTACTAGAGTCAGAGTTATCGAAAAGTTATAAATTATTACACAATGGAGAGTTCCCTGTGATGGAATAGCTGAGACTGGGAAATTGTTTCACGGAAATGAGATAAAGGAATCAACTACCAGATGGGTGACTGGCTTTAAGCTTTTTTCTAATGATGATATCTTATGATTGAAATTTTTTTAGTGATCATTTCTTTCTCTTTCTAGACTAATGACTATCTTATCGTACATCTTTATTTCTCTTTAAATTAATTTAGTGATTCAATTTCGGTACTTCAAGAAAAGTAGAGATTTGCTTGTTAATTCTGACATAAAATTCAAATATCAGCAAGCACAATGTAATGCAGAACTGAATTTCCTTAAAGCTGAGGATGAGAGTGATTATACCAACTACTTTATGATTTTTCAGAGAAAAAGAAAAACCAGACCTCAAAATGACAAAGCATCCTAAAACATTCAAAATAACTGGTTAAAGGTAATTTTTCTATAACTCGTTTTTTCACACATCCACACACATCCACAGTGAAGGCACAAATGCATTTTCCTGTTGATTTTCACCACCCTGAGGGTACCTACTTAAATCAAACAACTCTGGTGAGTTAATCTGAGTGATAATTACCTCCAGAGGATGGAAATACTGGTAAGCAGCCAGCATATAATCATATATATGTGACCTCTTAAAATAGTCACTAAGTAAAACCATCATTGCATACAACTGATGATTTATCAGAATCTTTCCAATACTTGAGTCAAAGTTAAAAAGGCAACTTATCCCATTTTTTTAAGACTGGAACACAAAATTACAGTTGCAAATTCTTTTTGTTCTCTCTATCTAGCATGAGACTTCTATTGATTTAACTCAATAAAGTATGAAGAAGTGAACAAAGAAAATAGAAAATTCTATCCCATGATTATGCCAAATAACTAACATTTTACATTAAATGATCTTAAGATTTAAAATACATCTTTTAAAAAACATTTTTTCTTGGTTGACTATATATTCAGTTGAATGCAATAAGTAATGAAATTTGCTTTTGTGGCTTCATATGGCACATGCCATTGTACTCAAAGGAAAAAATTGAAACTACAGTTATGTTTATAATTGAAAAAATAATGAACAAATGATATTAGAGTATATGAATAAAGAGTGAAGAGAATATGACTTTTATTCTCATAACATATAGAAATAATTTTTCAATCTTAATCATAAAAGTAATCTGCATTGCAACTGCATAGGCCTTGTAGCCTGCTTTTCTTGTTATACACATTGGAAATCCAAATGTCTCTGTCTCTTTCAGTGTAAGCCAACCTAATAATTTTTAAATTATAACGGTTACTTGTCTATCAAATTATAATTCACTCTTTTAAACAAACGCAACACCTACTTTTTTGCTCTTATATCAGTCCTCCTCTACCTTGAGCTACTGGTAAGAATCCTATGGGAAAATTCCCTTAAGATTCTTGTACATCAATAACTGATGTAAACACGGTAGGGGACATGTCCTAGGATTCTGAGAGGGCTTCTAAGAGTGTCTCAGATGAAGACTTTAAAATATCCAGCAGCCCCACCATGCAGGGCCTTAAATTTTTCTGAGGTCTCAACAAATTCCCATTGTCACAGCCCTATGATCATTTAACTTAGCTATGTTGATTGGTAACTGTGCCACATGTCGTCTTTCCCCAGAAGTCATATGTAACTGAGAGTCCTTTGTTGGGTGAGAATGAAGATGTGAAACAGTTTTCTTTACAACCCCAGCAAAACCTGTTACATATTTTCTCTAAATACTGCTTGAAAAAAAATTAACAGTTCCTTCTTTAGGTCATTCCATTCTTCTTGCATCTTATAGGCAACAAGCAAGTCAGATTACTGCTTTAGTCACACTGTTAAATGGCCTTATTATGTTTTATTTTACTACTGAAGATAGTTTCACTGAATCATATGCCAGTGTGTAAATCAGGTACCCTTTCTCCAGCCTCCAGTAGCATTTCTTCACTCTTAGATGCTTTGTTAACATTTTTCTTGACGCCTTTCCAACTTCTATCCACCACTCATTCCGAAGGATAAGCTGTAAGTTTTAGGAAGCCACCTCACAATTCCATTCTGGCTTCTCAGCATTGTGGTCACCAAGTTGTCAGACATTTTTCACAGTAACACAAGGTTTAAATGTGCCAAGAGGCACTTTTTAAGGTTTGGGGTTAGGAACCACAATGCCTACTATAATCTTCTAACCAAAGTGCTCACCAACCTGCCCAAACACAAGGAGAGGGAATATGAGACCATGTCTCATGTGGAGACTAACAAAGAACTTGCAGTAATCTTTCATATGCCACATTAATCACATTAATATGCATAAATAATCTCATTATGGATGTTAAAAATATTTTTTCTTTAGTTTAGCCACACTTCATCTACTTTGAGTTTTTTAAAGAAAATTTTATTTTCAATGAAAGTTAGGAAAAACTAAAGGCTACATAAACAAATGTCTTACTGCCATACAGCAAGAAATCAGAAAACCTGCTAACAGACATCTGTGGAAACTTGCCCTTGTTCTAATATATAGAGGTGGTCTTTGAAAATTTTATCCATAATGCAAAAATACCAATTACCTTCTAACATAGTTCCCATAACAACTACTTCTGGAAGCAATGGAAAAGACACAACATAACACATGAACAAAGGTTATGTTGTCACTTGTATTTTCTTATTTCTAGTGTTTGTTCATGATTAATAATAATTGCTACTTAGAAGTATTCTCTGGTCTGAGCAAGATGAATATTTTTGGTAAATGTGGCCTGAAATGAATACATCTAGAAATTGATCATGAAATTCTGTTAACTTTGCTTATTAACAGCTTAAACATTCTCCTAGAGTCTATTATTCTTGCAGCTTGAGTTTCTCAAGGACTTCTTTTGGTAAGTGTATAGGTATAACCCATGTTATACCGATTTACCTTCTTCAAAACAATGCTTAAGTGTAGTCACTGGTCTCAACAATAGAGATCTGAGCCATCAAGAACTGTATTTAATCCCAAGAATACTGTTGTTAATTCTAAGGACATTAACTTGCTTGTCTTCTCTATCAATTTCCTTCTCCTTGGCTCATGGATGTTGTACTTCGCTGCTATAATTAGTGTGCCTATCATACTCAATAGCATGATAAATCTGTTGCTAGATCATGATTAGCACTTATACCTTATACCACATGTTTACAGTGGTTAAACATTTATTATTGCCTTCTAGAAAAGTCATTGAATTTTAAAATTTGCAGATTCTCAAGACCTGTGTTCAAATACAAAGTTTTGACTCAAATATTTAGAGAAATATTTAAAATAAACTATATAAATTATATTTAAAAGAAGGTTATCAAAGAGTAAAATTAATTCTCTGTTATTCAACTTGGGTATATGGTTACACCCATAGTCTTATGAATATATATTGTTTACAATCTTAGGGTGATACTATTTATAAAAATAATTTATAATATACATTTTAGGAGTTTCTTCTGTCTTTACTTTGAAAAATCTTATACTGAAACTACACATATTCACAGCTCCAGTTAGAAAACATGAACAAATAATTACAATTAAGTTAAAAAATCTGTAGGCACAGAAGGAACAATGGAAGTAATGTTTATTTTATCTTCTTGATGAGAAATCTAACAGTTAGAGAACATTTATTGACTCATTTTAAGTTAGATCTCTAGTTAATTCAGTATATAGCCTCCTAAGTCTCGTGTAAGTTTCTGTCCATTATCCTTATGAATGGCTTGTGTTTCCTATTTATTTTTGCCACAACATCCACATCAGATAATGAGTTTTCGTTTTTATCTTTTTTAAAGTTGTATTTTTTTATTGAAGTAATGTTGGTTTACAGCACTATATATATACACATATGATTTAAGATAATGAGTTTTTAAAGAGAACAAAAATCTCCTAGTTTTATTATAATTCCCTACACAACAGTAATCTGAACACTAAACTTTGAATACATGTCAATTTACTTTAATATCTGTGGTCCCACAGTAAACAAAATGTTTTTAAGAATTAGAGACTATAGACACAAGTGTATTAATTAAGGCTGAATTGACTAGAAACAATATGAAATAATGTTATAGAAGTAATTCCTAGGCATAGAAAACAATGACTTAAAAGTAAAATTTTCCATTAGTTATTGAGCATAGACAGGAAAAGATGATATAACTTAATACGTGTCAAAATGATGTCTCTAACATGAATCCTAGTGAGCATTAGAGATTTCCCACGCTATTGTTTCTACATAAACTAAATATTTAAGAGGATAATTTACCCCATAAGATCTAGATCAGATTCATTTGCATAGATCCTGTCTCATACCTAAGATTTTCAAGGCCAATCAAATTTTCTGTAAATTCCTCCCAAGATTATATTATGAATGAATTAAACAAAATCAGAAGTCCAGTAGCATGAATGTTGAAGTAACGTTTTGAAAAATATCCCTGACAGTATAAACTTTCCCTTAGCAATACCACATGACACAGAATACTTTTTCTGTGAACGCTGGAAATTTTAACAGACTATCCTGTTTAACTGGCAGATATGGTGAACTGTGACTGGACAATTGCAGCATAGAGCTTATTAATACATAGTCATTTTAATTACAAAATAGTTTCTTGTTTTTTTTTTTTTTTTCTCATTTTATGGCGCAAAACTTATTTGCACATTCTTTGGGTAGATAACAGCACTAGTAAAAATGTTACTAAATGACTAAAGAGAGTCATGGGCCAATATAAATCTAATAGGATGAGAATTTTTCTGATTCTTGCCAGTATATCTAGTAATGAAATCCTCCTAATGACTTCAAGATAACCAAAAGTTCTAACTAAAATCACGGAAGGGGTGGCCCTCCCTGGTGGCGCAGTGGGTTAAGCAACGCAATATGAAGCGAACCGCAGCCACTGCAGCGCAAGTTCGATCCCTGCTGCCGGCTGGGGAGGTGACCCACATGGTGCAGGCAGACCTCTCCTGCTTTGCCCGTTGGGCCCCTCAGCAATGTGTTTCAGTCCATCTGCCTGTTCTGCCCTCTGCTCTGTCTGGTGGATTCTCTCACCTACCCGCACCTCTGGCCTGTACCCTAGTTGCTTGTAAGCATAAATAAATAAATCTTTTAAAAAAAAATCACGGAAGAAATTTATGTTATATTTTCAGTATAGCAACCTCTCCCCCTAAAAGGTAATGAATTACAAAGAGAGTCTGATCAACTAGATTATGACTTACTGAGAGAAAACATCTGCTGCTTCATGCTTCAAAAATAAAATTCACTTTAAGAATGGTAAATTGGAAGAAAAAATAACAATATGTAAAAACAAAATTTCACCTTCTAAGAATTGTTTTAACTTAGCTAGATTTCAATTGTAAAAAAAACCCTAATGTTTTATATTTAATGGCCAATGTGATCACATTTATCAAATCATAGAACAATGATTTGGTTAATAGTATTTAATTATCTCTCTTCATTCCTCTTATGATACTACAATAGAAATAGTTTGTGTGTCATCTTGAAACACCATCATCAGAACTAATGGGATCAATAATACTGTCTTGACCAAATTAGGTTATTTCAGATGAAATCTATAAAGTGCCAAAATAGAAATAGAGGTTTGAAAGTTGGAGCATAAATGAACTTGTCCTAAAAGTAAGATGTGACTCCGGAACCAACGAAAACTCATTCTCAAGCTCAGAGAATTCTCTGTGATGGGCAGGCAAGTGGATGAGAGTGTATACAATTTAATCCGTTTAATAGAACTTTTTATGCTGCTCTTAGGGAGATGCAAGGAGTGAAGTTTTCCACGGATTATCTAATAGACCACCTACTTCATCTGCTTTGAAGGAGGGCTTCTGTGGGTAAGGACACACAGCGGCCAATCATCCCCTATAAGTAATCAAGTTCTTCTGCTTCTAAGAGCTTTCTGCAGGAGCTTGAGCTCCTGAGGATATTATCTGGGGTTTCCACCTTTCTAATCAACTAATGAACAGAGATTTGACTAGCTTGTTTTATGAAATTAGTTGCATACAAGATAACATCTAGCTCCGTAGGTGCTACAAATCAAAGTCCATGCATATAGCTAAGAAAGCAGAAGGACATTTGGCTTATTGTCTATAATGTGAAATACAAATCATTCTCCAAAAAAAAAAAAAGCCAAATAGTGCCCAATATGTATTACATGCTTGATGGTTATCAAAACAAAGAGGCTATGCTATTTTGGTTTAATATAGAATCACTCTTACTGGACTCCACTTGAGGGTCTTGTCCTCAATCAATCCAAAGGAACATTTTATTTAAAAAGTCATATTAAATGTACTATTATATTTTTATAAGACTTCAAAGGAGTATGTTGCTTATCATATTACAGGTTGTATTTTTGTAACATACACTGTCCATAAGAGTCATAGAAGAAAGTTATTTCAAGTCTCTGTCTCAAGTAACCTACATTCTCATAAATGGTAGGTTTAAATTTCTTTCAATAGCATGATAAATGTTACTAGCTCATGGTTTGCACTTTTATCTGTCTTTAAGTAAACTATAGCTAAATAAGTGACATCACTACTAACTGTTGTAGGGCCTATACATGATATGTGTTTCTGGCCAATTTCTATGAATTCCTTCCTACTTTTGTTATCTGCGACCGTTATTTTTCAATTAATTTCCCAAAGGTTCAATATTTTTTATCATGACCATTATCTAAGCACCTTCAACTCCTTTGTGAAACAAATATATACAAATCCGTAATGCTTATTTTATTAATCTTGAAGTTTTTAAAGGGAACCTTTTTATTTTTACCTATTTTTATCAAAATCTTTTAATAATATATTTGTATATACATGTGTAAAAATTAATAGTCACTGGACTTCTACAGAAATAAAGATGATACCCAAAACTGTTTTAATAGCAATTTACTTATCTGCAATTTCTATTTAAGAAGACAACAAAAATTTTTAAATTCCTTTTCTTTTTCTTCTAGCTTGGAGACTCATAAGGATTATTCAAGCAAATGTAAGACAAGATAAAAAATAAGATTTCCAATGGGAATAAAAATTAATAAACCATAAGAACCTTCACTGATCCAGTATAGAAAATTAGTTCCTAAGAAATCTCTTAGTAATCCACATTCAAACCTCTCCAGTTTGTTCAATAATAATGTAAGTTTGTATTGGTCCCAGAATAAGTCACCTTTCTGTACCATGGTTTCAATGTTTAACTTAAAATTAAGCCCTTGAAATGCCTGAACCTTATCAGGGCATCAACACAATGCACAATAATTTTTTTTCTTTCTCTGAGAAAAATATGAGTGTCAACATGAAACAGAGTTTCACAGTATACTACTCACAGCGTGTTGGTCAGCATTATCTCTGTTCTGCTTAGGAGACAGAGTTAAGATTATGTAAATTAAATCAATTTGTCAATTTTTAATTTCCTTGCTTGGTTCTATATGCTTAAGTATGTAGTACTTGTGCAAAGTGAAATCAGAGAGAATTTGTTCTATGTATACTATAAGCACTCATAAAAATGTAAAGAAAATATTACATTTACTTAGAATGATAAATGGTAGAGCTTACATCATCTTAAAGAGTGATTTAATTTAAAAGTGATTTAATTTGAGCCCTTTATTTTGCAGGTGATACTATTAGTAAGAAATTAAGTAATTTTCCCCCAAATCAAAAAGCATTAGAAGTAGGTTAGAGTTCAGAATTTCTGGCGCCCCAAATATCTAACAAAATGATCAATCCCTTTTTGAGAAACACAATTTTATCACACCCCATAATAATTTGTAATAACATAAAACATATGTTACATATACTACTACACATTTTCTCAGAAAATTATACTGAATTCTCAGCATCCTGTAACTAGAAAGAAAATAATTTTACAACTTCCTGAGACAGTAGTTTGTATTTTTCACCCTAATTAGTGGTCTTCATTTCTAGTTTATAAAAAAAAACCCTTTAAGAACTCAAATTATACTGGGGAGTGGAAGAAGGGTAGAGATAAATGGAAAAAAATACTCAAATGAAGACTCAGTTGTGTAGAGAATGCCTTTGTGTTGTGTATTTCCTCTTTGTTTACTTTAGGTACAGGGTTTGCAATATTTTTCTAAACAAATATGAAGCACATAAAATACAGATACTATTATTAACCAGTCAGGAAGTTATTTGGCATTACAGTAGAGAAAATAAGTCATTTGATTAAAATTATGAATTGTTTGACTATGTAACTTGAAATTATAAGGAAATTTACATGCATTATTGGATATTGAAAATAATTTTACCAGGACTCTCTAGCCATTGCATCCTTTGTATTGTTTTGCCTTGGTTAAATTCCCAACTTTCTCAACTTGATGAAGAGATGGCCACCTAAACTCTTTAGCATATAGGTCATCCTAACACAATTCTACTGGGACAGGTGGGTATGGGGTGTGTATCCTTACCAAGAGTTCCAATGAAGGGTCCAAGAAAATGTTCTCCAGGGCTCTAACTGTATCACCCACTGGTCCCTGAATTAATAGTTGGCATATGATACTGTGATTGCTCAACCCAGGGTTACATGGCCACACACAGAGAAAGGCTTGACTCCATTTCATTCAAAACGCAGAGTATGAACAAGGAAAGAAACAATGATTTTGCCAGAAGTGCAAAGAAATGCTGGGCAAGCTAAAACTCAAAATTCTCCAACTAATTTTTCTTAATACTGAGGTTATTTCTAGTTTATTTTTTTTTCCAATATTAGGGCAAAGCAGTCAATCAAGTCAGGACGTGTAATTTACAGGGACGCACACATTATTAGAATCAATTTATAATTAGCTACATGACCTTTTATAATATATTTTGATTTGATCTTTGGGTTTGTATTGTTTTCTTTTACTTTGTTTTGTTTTGCTTCTGAAACACCCAACAGCCCCAACAAACCACTGGGACAAAATGAAGGCATACTGTCCATAAACCAGGGACACTGAATAGAATAGGCAACCACTTTGTGATATGAATTCAGGCGATTTAGAAAGTCTCTATAATCACCTCAAATCCCTCTTAAATTGCTTGCTGATACCTGACATTTCTTTGTCTTAAAGTAATTGCAAATATCAGTGAGAGATCTAAGACACTAAGTCTCATTAGACGTTTACATATTATTTTTAATACTTTGTCAAATCCTTTATGGAACGTTTTATGTAGAAAAGGGAAATGAATTAAATAGAAATCTTTAAAAATATTAACTAGAATAAAAAATTTAGAAAGGAAGACTGGGTAAATGAAAGACAAATTTCATCCAAAGTATAACTGTACTGACAGAAAGACCTAAGTAGATGACATTTTGTTGAAGGCATTTTGGAACTCAAATACAGTTTAACATGTTATGTCAGCCAAGAACCTAAGATAATTGAAATAGTCAAATCAGGTTTTATCCTTCAGCCTGATATTAGATGGCAAAATTTCTAAAGCAAAACAGAGTATATTTTAATCTTTAAGATGCACTCAAATTTTATGGTTAAAGAACCAAATTCTGTGGATTTCTTCCCCAGGTGCAGGATCCTGGGGATCACGACTTTCCTTCCATAACTAGTAAGAAAGCAGTGAAGTGTAGCAAAAAAAAGCTGAACATCTGAACCCCTTAGACCTTGGGTAAATTTCAAAACAACCATTCTTTACCTGGTTATCCAGAAACAAATACCAGCAATGAACATAAAATTGTTTTTGCATGATAAAATACTTGACAAAAATAAGAGGTTAGCATGAACCATACTAAGAACGTTCCCCTTTTTTTTTCTTAAAGGAAGTGTTAAAATGTGAAAAATCCCTGACTTATTCAAAAGTATGGCTTGAAGAACTCCTTAGCTTCTTACAAACAAAAATATTAGCTTTCTGCATTTTTATTTCCTCTACAACCAGTTTCCCTTGGGCCTGGAAGTTGCCATTGCAGAAAAAGCTAAGTGGAACTAGCTAAATAGCACCTTCCTTTCACATCCTGACAGAAACCTTTATAATTACTTTTATAATTGCATAGTCATCTTTCTGAATTCAATTTTTTTTTCCAAATATAGTTTCTTAATCTGAAAAAAAATGATTTTAAAGGCACAGGACACTACAGCAGCAACTGGTACTATAAAATACATCAGTTTGAGCGAAAGCCTCACATTTGACAATACCCCAGATTTTAAATAAACTGATTTAGAGATTACACTGCTAAAGTAAAAAATAAAACAAATAAGACATCATAAAAAAGAAAAATAAAAACATTCTTGATGATGATTCACATGTGATTATTAGTCATTTAGCAAAATTAAGAAAATGGAACCCATAATTATACCTGGTATTCCTTAAAATGGAGTTAGTTTGGTATTAAAATAGAACCACAAGAAAAAGGTTCAATAATTGATTAACTGGCAAAGACCAATTAAAAAGTCATTAAATAGAACAGGGAACATTTTTTAAATGACTTAAGAAAAATAATAACATGGCCATATTATTATGTAGGTGGAATTCAACAGGGTTCAAGGATAGCAGTTTTATTCTTTTTTACCATCACCATCATCAGTCTGTTCTAATATAGTTTTTATCTTTTCACTTACTTCCAAATATCCTTGCTCCTTCTTTTTTGACTGGTTTTGCTCTGTGATATCCTTAGTTTTGGGAGGAACCATGACTGGACTCTTCCTGGACATTCCACTTTGCTCTTCTCTCCCTGACTCATTTGGCTGACTTTAGGATTAGATTGAGGAGAAGGGCAATAGTAATATCATTCAGTATTACTGATGCATTCGTGTTTTTATGTGTAAAAGAAATCAACTTACCAATATTTCATCACTTAAATAATTGTCATATTTCCTTTTATGAAAATAAAAATAAAGAGTCCAACATAGGAGGTGAAGAGTCAAATGTAATTTCTCTTATCTGGCATGTTTCTCATGATTCTCGTCAGGAAGCTACCTCACACCACTGAATACTACCTGCCTACCACATGTTTAGAGTTAAATAATTTCCTATCCAGCAAGGTGATTTTTTAAAAAAGATTTATTTATATATGCATACAAGAGGTAGGGTACAGGCCAGAGTCGTGGGAGGTGAAAGGATTCACCAGAAACAGAGTGGGGAGCAGAACAGGCAGATAGGCTGAAATACACTGCTGAGGGGAGCAGCATGCGAGGCAGGAGAGGTCTGCCAGGCTATGTGGGTCCCCCCACCAGCTGGGGATCAAACTCACACTACTGTACTGCAGATGCGTCACAGCTCAGGGCACAACTTGCTGTGCCACCAGGAAGGCCCTCCAGAAAACTGATTTTAACAAAGATGCTGATATTTGAACAACAGGTCAGTTGAAATAAACATGAAAGAGTTCATAATAGGCTAGAACTTTTTTGTTTGCTTCAATGATTATCACCAAACAATATCTACCATGTATCTGGAACTGTTCCAGTTCACTATAATGTAAGCCAAAGAGACCAACATTGCTGTACTCATAAAACTTATGTTCTGTTGTGGAGTATACAGACAAAAACTAAATTTAAATAGTTAAATATTGTAGAGTATGTTTAAAGTGTCAATAAGCAGCAATACAGGGGTGGGGAAGAGTAAATCAGCCTAAGGATAGTTAGTGGTAAGGGAGGGGTCGCGTTGCAGCTTTCAATTTTAAATAGGATTGTCAAGGTACGTCCCATTGAGGACATACTATCTCCACAAAAAATAGAGGGAGGCATAGGAGTTAGACAATCAAGTAAATTTCTTAAAGTAGGAGCTTATTTAATGAAGAACAAGGAGTACATAGGATTTAATGCTCAAAGCTTGAGAGGGGATGATTAAATACTGTTTTCTAGATGCTAAGGTGGGAGTGGAAAGACACATCAGGAAATTTCTTCACTCATATAAGGCTTTTTCTTTTACTGATGTGAAACAGGGTGCATTTCAAATGTGATAAATCACACAACCTGATATTTATTGATTGACTCAGGTATCATTGTTTTACAACACCGTACATGGTTTAGGGGAAAAGTTCACACCTCCTAGAAGTATGTCACCACATCTCACCCACCACCACAACATTCAATTTTACTATAGACCATTGAGCTTCCTCACATATAACATCCTCTCTTTCCCTTCAGGAGCTTCATTTCTGTACTCATATCTCTAGGCTTTATTTTGATTTGGTTTTGTCAGCTCCTTTGTTTGTTTCTCTATGTCCCCCCTTAAGAGAGAAATCATCCAATCTTTCTCCATCTGACTTTTTTCAGTCAGCATAATCCCCTCCAATTCCATCAAAGTTATTGCACATGAAAAGCTCCCTCTAGCTACTATGTTGAGAAAACCAGAACAAAGAGAGTGCATGTATCATGCCTGTGGAGGCTAAATTATACTGTGGTAGCATAACATGCTAAAATTTCAGAGACTTTAAAATGCAAAGAAAAAAACACAAGATTTTTTTTCTCTCAAGATACAGACACTGTGGGTCAGCTGCAGTTCTACTCCATGCTGCCTTCTCTCTGGGACACAGGGTGACAGAACAGTGCTATCTGAGACAGTTTCAGTCACACAGCAAGGGAAAAAAGACAGCTGTTCCATGAGCTGGCCCTTAAAGCCTCTGTCAAGTTACGTCTAATCACATTACATTGATCACAGCAAGTCATAGGGTCCAGTCTGACATTAAAGACCAGAGATATTCCTCCCACAGGGAGCAGGGAAACCTCAAGAGAGGCATGTAAATATTTTGAATAGTACAGAGATTTTTGTTTTTTTAATAACACAGCTCTTTCTCTACAGGAGGAGAGAGAAAAAAAGGAGATTACTTAGGTTACTGCAATGTTCTAGGTGAGAAATGATGACTCATTCTATATAAATTACCTCTTAAATAGTAAAATCTTGAGATCTCCAAGGGCGTTAACAGCTGGAGAGTTGGCAAAGAATAGAGGCTTATGAAAAAAGTAAAGTGGCATAGAGGTCTTTAATAGGAAAAAGGTAAGATAAAAGAAAGGATGGAGAGAATTCAAGTGCGAGAAAAAAAACTAGAAAAAGCAAAACACAAATCACAGAAATAGTATAAATATTAGTGTGTCATATATAAGTGTTTTTAAAATACTACCAAGTTTCATGTATACTTATTTTGCAGAAAAATATTCTAAATAAACTTATGTTCTGGAGAAAGAATTTGATGACCTAAGTATTGCTTTTTATAAGTTTTTCTGACCTTGTGATTAAGAAGATTCAGTATTGTTAATAGCACACCAATTTTGCTTCTTTTATTCAATTTGCTCTGTTAACTTGACAGCAAAATCTCTCCATTAAATCAAGTATTTCATTATACTGATTCAACTAGATGTTGAATATGTACAGAAAGTTGATAAAAATCAATTTATAATTTCTAATCTTATTCTTCCTACCTCTTTCATTCGTAGAATCTTCTGGACAATAATCAATCCAAAGCTTAATAACAATGTTTTCCCTTTTATCTACCACAATTGATTTATTCATTGATGTTTATGTCTAATATGTGCTAGGAAATATGCAATATACTGGGGATACTAACATAAAAAGAAAACTACCCCTGTGAATGAGATTCTTAAAGTTCATGGATAAAAATAAATGGGATTTATTGAGGTAAATGCTATTTTGGAAAAACATGTGATCTACAAAGATAAGAGAAAAAGGCAAGTCAAACTCCACAGGAGGAAGCTTCATAAAGAAAATATGCTTTAGATGAGTCTGAATGAAGAACAGGGATTCTTCGCTGAAAAATAATGACAGTTAAAAGAATTCTCGGCATAAAGTAACATACAAAACTATATGTAATAAGTAAAATATATTTGAATGATAGAAATAAATGGATGAAATGTAATCTGTAAAGGGGCAGCAAATTAAGATGCAACTGAATAAGTTAAGAGATGAACTCAGAAATCAGCCATAGTGCCATGCCCAGAAATTTCATTATTATAGTGTCACTAGGGTCCACTGGAGAAATTCAAACAGGAAATCAATAAGAATCCATGTTTAAGACAGCTACTGGTTGCTTTAAATAAAGGATTATTACTTTTTCACTTATCACTCTTTTGAAACACTGGAAAGAGTCTCCCCAGTAAACAGTCAGGTACGCAAATCTGTAATGTCATGAAAAATCAAGCCAGATCCAGAGGCACATCAGTATCTAGAGCTTTACCAATAGAGAATTCAGGTTATTCTCTCGTGGTTCCTAATGTCTCAGAACTGTAGAGTCACTGCTAGGTTCTCTCTTCATTGTTCCACAGCAATGGTTCCCAAACATTTTGGCTCAGGATCTTTTTAATGGTCTTAAAAGTCAGTGAAGACTTCAAAAAGTTTCTGTTCATATGAGTTATAGCTATCAATAGTTACAGTACTAGATATAAAACTGAAAAATGTTAAGTGCATATTCATTTAAAATATCAAATAATGTCATTGCCTATGAACATATATAATTAAAAAATCATCTCTTCTAAAACTATAGGGACTAATGAGCAAATTGCTGTCTTGTGTGATCAATCAATTATCAAATCTGATTCTGTATTCAGTCAGTTGCAACATACTGTTTTGACTGAAGTACATGAAGACTATCAGTCCTCACTCTGATAAACAGAAAATAGAAAGACCTTTTCAGGTAATTGTGATTATTCTTTTCTAAGAATACCCCAAATCTTACTAAGTGGCAGTGTTATAAACTTCATTGGAATGTTGAATCTGAAACCATAAGATGCATATTTTGTTGTCTGCTGTATTAACATTTCAGGATTTATATTTCATTTTAATAGTTCTTTAACACTGCAAGATTATATTAGCTCATGGTCATTATTTGTAAAATGTTAGCTCACTGGGTTATGCAAGTAGTCCAAATTTTGGCACATTTATTATACAATATTAAGAAATATTTGCTATTATTTCATCATAAAGCTCTAAGAATGGTAAACTTTCAAACTCGGCACACAGGCAGAAAACTTAATTTTTCCTTGAAAGTATGTTTTGTAATTGACAATATTTTCATTTATTATAAGAAAATTCATGATTGGAATAATTATAGCTTGTCTATCATTCATTGTTCAAATGAAAGTGGTGTTTCATGAAAAAGAGTGGCTAAATTCAGCTCACAATCCCATCATATCAAGGATATTTTTGAGAGAACCAACATATTTCAGTACACAGCAGAAATGCCTCATGCATACTTCCCATTTCATTTTCTACACATTTACAGTCTTTTTCTACTAGATTGTCTGAATTTTTTTTAAATAATTTATCAGAGTAACTTATGTGTTCTTCATTGAAAAAGAGATTTTCTTCATTGTACTTAAGCATTACAGGTCTTTTCTTTCACTCTTTGGCTTGTCTATGTGGAAATGATATAGTCCCACGAGCATTATCTTAACATAAGATTCCATAAGTTTTGAATTTTTATGTTACTATTTTTCCTCCATGTATTACTGATTTTCTGTTCCATTCAAGAAATGTTTTTTTACTCCAAAATTATAAAAATATTTCCTGCTTTTAATTCTTAAAAATGTTTTTGTTACTTTAGATTGGAGGTTTTAAATGTGTTTAACTGTTTCTAGAAATTTAGATACAAATATTGAAGTTATGGCAAAGGGTACCTTATTTTCTCACTTTATGGACTTCATTCCATCTCTATAAGAATATATCCTTTTATTAAATAAGCTGAAACAATAACTCAATAAATTCTGTTTTACTGTAGAGTTCTGAAATCTTTACGTAAACATTTAGGGTAGATGAATATGACAATTTTACTTCATTTTCTCCTAATTATACACTTTATTCCTTTGCTATCTCTCATTTTAGTACCTAGAGACTCTAGGACAATACTGGATAGCAAAGAATAATGGGTATCACTTACAAGGGTTTTCTTAGTTTAAGGAAATATTTTTACTCATAATTTTATTGTCAACTCCTGGTTTTATTGGTATCTGAATCAGAGACTCTGACCTATAAAATCTCCTCTGTAAGAGTGAAAGCATAAAGTAGATGATAGACAACACAGTAAAAAAAAAACAGTAAGTCATCTGAAAAGAAGTTTGTTATTTACAAGGGGAGTCACTGGGATTGGTAACCTAGACTGAGCAATGAGTCATGTGGTCTTAGAGTTATGGTGGTTCTACACAGAACAAAAGGTCATATTAAAATATATCTCCAAACCCTGAAGAGAAAACTTGCAAACAAAACAGCTTTGTGTGACTTGAGAAAGATGCCTTACTAAGCGATAAAACTTCAGGGTTGAATAAATCCCTGCCTGGAATCCCCATTCCATACATGGATCCAATTCTTTTCTCACACTACCAACAAATCATCTCCATCTACATCTCAATATTTTTAACTGTAGTGTATTTCTGTTCCCGACTCTGTCTCTGGTGAATCCTCTCACCCCGGGTGCCTCTGGCCTGTACCCCAGCTCCTGATACATAAAACAAAATATTAAAAAAAAAAAAAGACCCTCCCATACCAAGTGCCAAAATGCTCTCCTTAAATTTCTTTGACAAGTACACATTTTAGTTTTTATATTAAAATCTTTGATTCTATCAGTATAGGATAGAAGTTGATATCGTCACTTTACAATTGAGAAGACTAGCACTTTAGGTTACATTAAAATGGGCATATTTTAAAAAAAAAGGTACTGCTGATATGGAAAAAAGCACATCAAGGGATTATTGTGTTCATCCCACTATGCTGGGAAATTTAGTATTTTCTAAAAATCAGTAGTCTTTTCTTGGCCTGAAATTTTCTATATGAAAGTTTGTTATGTTTATGTATATACATGCATTATGTACCCACAATTTATTTGGTTTTTAAACTTTATATTCCACTTAGAAGATTTTATAAAAATATTTCAGGACATGAGGAGGGCTGGCAAAGGTCAGGAAGTTCACTGATATAATGTCTTCTTCCCAATTGCTTGAAAAGAATAATCATAAAACTGAGTGCCATTAAAATGAGAGCTCCCTGGAGTTCTAGCTTAATGAACATGAGAAAATGTTTATCAGCTTAAATAACAGAAAAAAAGTAATATGAACACCTTTACGAGATGTTGAAAAATCATTTAAAAAAATCACTGCAGGGAAACATCAAGTAAATAAAAACCAATGTAAAATAGGCTCACTGAGGCATATAACTATGCTTAGTCTGTTCAATTAGTGAGGGATTTAAGGGCAGAAGAATCAATTGCTTACTGTACCCAGTGGCAACCAGATAAAATGTAGAAATACTCATTTAGATAATAGTTTTAGGAAAAAAAACTCAGTACAAAGATGTTTTCTCATATTCATATGCTAGCAATGGAAACCCTTCTGTATCTGATTAGATAATTAATCACTCAAAGGATTAAAAAAAACTGTATTAGTATTCTATTGTAGTGCAACAAATTACCACACATTTAACAGAGTAAAACAAAACAAACTTATTGCCTCATATTTAATGTGGATCAATCAGTTCAGCAGGCAAGGCTAAAATAGGTATAATGTATAAAAGGCTGCAATTAAAGTGCTTGCATGGGGTGAATTCTTATCAGAGATTTGACTGGGGAAGAATCTGCTTCCAAATTCCTTTAGATTACTGGCAAAAATGACTTTCTTTCAGCTGTAGTCATTACAGAAAGTTGTTTCTTTAAATCAGCAAGAGATTCTAACAACAGAAGCACAATAGCTTATGTACTCATCTAAACACAATCAACGCATATTATTGTTAGAATCAGAGTTCCCATCCACACTTATGGGGAGATAATAAACAAAAACTGAATAATAAAATGGGGATTAGTAGTAGCACCTTAAAATGTGATCACCACAAAAAACAAAATTCACAGTATTTGAAATTCTCTTCAGTATAACTGATATGCAAGGTGTACTTTTTAAAGTCTATATTATCCCTAAAATCAAAAATTTTACTTAATGATTCATAAATCCAGGGATTTAAGGGGTTAAGCACCTCACTAAGACACATCAGCACCCACTGCAGCATGAGTTCAATCCCCAGCCAGGGAGGGGACCCACATGGTACAACAGACCTCTCCTGCCTTGCCTTCTGCTCCCCACAGCAGTGCATTTCAGTAGATCTGCCTGTTCTGTTCCCTACTCTGTCTCTGGAGAATACTCTCACCCCTGCACACCTCTGGCCTATATCCCAGTTCTTGTATGCCTAAATAAATAAATCTTTTTTTAAAAAACCTAAATCCACCACTAAATAAAATCTTGAGATGAACTTAAAATCTTTGTAGCAAAATAGTCAAACATAACAGACTGCATGACATTATGGGAAAAAAAAACTGGAATTATGATTCAAGTATGAATTTTGGCTCAGCAACTCACTGGCCATACTTACTTGAGATGCGGTTATTCCTTCTAGGGTGTTCAGTTTCTGTACCTACAAAATATATGTCCTCTTATATTCATTGTGGCACTATTTATAATAATCAAGTTATGGTTGCAACTTAAGTTCTCAACAACAGATAAGAAGGTTTGGTATATAAGCATAATGGACTACCACTTGACTGTTAAAAAAAAATGACAAAATCTTGCCATTAAAAACAACACAGATAAAACTGGAGGAGATTGAGTTAGGTAAACTAAGTGAAAAAGGGAAAGACAAATACCAGATGGCTTCACTCATATGTGGATTAAGAAGAAACAAAACAAAACAAAGTAACAGACAACGCTAAAGGCAAACAAACACTAGAAATCTGTGCAGTTGAGATTTCCGTCCAGAAAATAGGGTAGAGATTCTATCAAAGGGGAAAGGAGTCAATGGATTATGATGGAGGATTATGGGGCCTTGGTAGTAGTTGTGCTGTGGTGATATATATCTGAAGAGGTATAATCCTATACCACTGCATCATATACAGATTTGCAAGCCAACATTATTCAATAAAAATATACAATAAAAAATTAGGGTGTATATATAATTGCCTCACAAGGTTCTTAAGTCAGTTAAAGAAACTGAATAAGTATGGTGCATGAATTGTTCAATGAAACATCAAGATTATTATCGAAGTATTTAAATCCCACTGTGACATAATGAATTTTGTGACATTATGAAGGTATTTTTTTTTTTATGTACTTTGTGATGTCTGTCTCCTGCTTCTAAGATGAAGCAGTTAAACTAAGCATGCACCAAAATTAGCTGTCAAAGTGTATCCATGCTTTCACATTCATAAATAACATGTTTATGGTCATTTGAACACTTAATGTACATTAAATGTGAAACTGTTTCTGTTTTGATGCTCAAATCTTCAAATACACACCACACATCCTTGAGTGTGTCTAAGTGTGGTCACCACCTAGTCTCCAGTGTCATTAAATTTGCATATTCCCAGACAGCAATCTCCACAAGGTGGGGCAGAGTCTACATTCTAAGTAAGGTCTCCTTATTCGGAAGATTAGGTTTTTATCTACAATAAAACAATTTAAGAATTTCTAGCTTGCTATTAAAATATAGGACTAACAGGAGACACTTGTCTTCACCATCTGGGAAATTTGAACAGAAGTATTTGCATTCCTTTTCACTGGCTCCCTTTTCTCTTCCTGATTTTAGAGACACTATAGTAAAATATTAATTAAGAAGCATTTGTGTATGAGTGAATACTAAGAAATGTAAGTTAACTAGTACCAAGAGAATTGGAGCTGGAAGAGAACTTAAAGTCATACAGAGAGGATGACTGGTTTAATTATGCTTCAAAGAGGAAAAGAATTTGGATACTTCTTAACTAATAAAAGGCTATGGATAAAGGTTCAGATAAGAGAACAGTTGGGATGCAAACTAAGGTTGGGCAGATGGAAATGGATTTGTTAGAAAAATAATGAGTAATGACCTACAGGTGGTAGAATATGTCTGATTGATAAATAATATTTTTGATTGAGAAAAGTCTATTTAGCAAATACTTTTGCTCCTAACAACTGGGAAAAAAAAAAAAAAAACACCTAAACTGAGAATCACATGCAATTTGATCCTCATGAAATTAATTGCTTAAGGGAACAATATGTATAAGCCCTGAAGTTAAAAGCAATCCTGAAGAGAATCAAAGTTTTTATTAGAACCAGTTCATGAGTCAGATCATAATTCTGAAGAGAGGAAATAAAGTTGCAGACAAAAGTTATTCCAGAAATCTAGGACAACAATACAATGCAGATAACAGGATAACCAAAAGCAAAGATCTGTAATGCCATTAGTATAGTTGTGGTAACAGAACACAACATCTATGATAAACTATGTTGCCGCTGAGATAGGAGAATAAAGCTAGATCACAACTATATAGTGAAGGTAAAACTATATCAACTCAGGGATTTATAAAGATCAGAAATCATATTTTAGGTTGTGAGGTCTGATAATGAAAATTAAGAGTGATATCATAATACAGCATTTGGAAGTGTTAAGATTTGCAGAGGAATTAGCAGAGAGAAGATGTTAGGAATAGAAGCTTTGATAATTTATTCAACTTTTAAAATATCTTGTTATATATGCACCTATTATAAAGTAGGAGAGAAATCAGATACAACAATCAAGATAATGCAAAACTCGTATC
Organism: Galemys pyrenaicus; assembly: GCA_019455555.1. Taxonomy (NCBI): domain Eukaryota; kingdom Metazoa; phylum Chordata; class Mammalia; order Eulipotyphla; family Talpidae; genus Galemys; species Galemys pyrenaicus. Next base: position 4,370,528 of record JAGFMF010011573.1, on the reverse strand, counting down.
CCAGTCAATGTGAAACAAAAGTTTAGAGAGCTGTCCTCACATTGATGTATCAAATATTTCTAAAATTCTTTATTGTTTTTAAAATTAAATGTAATTGTGGCCAAAGTGTAACATGTAACCAAGTTCTATAGATTATCTTACTCTTTTAATATTACTTCCCAGAAATAGTCAGATTTTTGGAAGACTGAAAGGAAATGGGTATTTTTATTTTGCTGAGTATCAGGGGCTCTTCTTGGTAACAACAGCATGACCCAGTGTCTTTATATGATTTTTTCTAAGTGCACCAGTCTTACATGAAATCACCATTTATAAACTTAAGTGAATGAAATAATAGTCTGCCATTACCAACTACTAAGATTATTATGACCTAGAATTAGCTGACCCATCATCATTACACAAAAATTATCAAGGTGGCAATTACTAAAAGAAGTCTGATTCTTGATTAGTTACTTGATAATACTTCATTTTGAAACAAAGAAAAATGATTTAAATAAAATATCTCTCAACAACTGCTAATAAATTTATTATGATCTCTATATGGATTTGTATCCTGGTTTTGGACTATTCTTTATAAACTTTAGGGGTAATATGTAATTTCTTGTTCAATCTTCTTCATTACAGACAATGTCCTTGTGCAGTTATTTCTTGATTTTAAGGGTATGGAAGGGTTGATTTTCTTGATTTTAAGGGTATATAATTACAGACTACATGCTGATTTCTATGAAATTTCATGGGGGTAATTCCAAATGTTTCCTTAAAAATTCTTTACTTTTTATTCTCTTCATTAATTTTATTATGATGACATATATATTGTACAAACATATGTTAGAAAGCTTAGTGCATTAAAAACGTGCAGTCTAATCTTCTATCCAGAGGCATATTCAATCAAATACTGAGTAATGCTCAACTCAAATCAGTACTATTTTCAGAAACATATGACTGTCTAAATTGTTTGAGTTCCAATAATGTAGGTATATAATAAAAGTTTAAATACTTTAGGAATATACCAAAAATATCCTGAATTACTAGACTGATCCAAAGTGTTTAAACACTCAGAAATAATTCTCCATTAATGAGGAGTATCACAAATATGTCAATTATATAAAAATGATTATCATCAGATAATCTTTTCTTGTTTCATGTTTGTAAGCTATGTGAAAACTTGAGAGAGTACAATTACTATATCACACTGCTAAGTAGGCTACTGACTATCAGAAGCTGAAAAACAACATAAATTATTTTTTACTGTAATCAAGCAAGTAAAGTTCATGTAAAATAAACTTCCCAGAGAAGTTTAAGGTCACAATAGGCTCAATTATGCAAAACTCCTGACAATAGTCTGCTGAGAACAGAATCAGTCTCAAAAGAGTATCAGCCTAAATAAAATCATTCTGGGAAAATCACTGGGTTTTTCAAAAATGAGGAAGAGTCAAATAAACACCACAGTAGAGACCTGAGTAAACATAAGAGATTTTACATTGCTGAGAAACGTGCTCTAATACTGTCTACTTGATTAAACCCTTCAGTACTTTTATTGTGCCTACAGGCTTAAATATAATTGTATACGATCACTGAAGCATCACAGTGGTACTTGGTATTTGGAATGTTGTTCAAAAAGAAGGCAACTGATAAGAATCGTTTGAACATTTACTTTCTTTTATGAAATGCTTTCTAATCAATGAGTCATTTTATAGCTAGCTTTCATAGATGTAAATGAAACCATTCTAGTAGGGTTCTATATGAAATTATAAATGTTTATATCTACATCTACATGTAACAGCTGCTCACTTTGCCTTTGCTTTTGTCATTCTCTATTTAATTATTTGCCATAGAATCTTTGTCCTTTCTAAGTTACCACTATTCTAGCAACTTCACTGACAATTATTTTTTTTCCCCTGAGAGCAATCAATGTTTACCATACCTGGCTACACTTTGTGTCTTCAGTTGATAAACAGTGACTTAAATACCAATGTCAAGCAATGTCATTTGACACATCTGTTTCGTTAATGCAAATTGTGATGGCAATTGGAAACCTCCCCACTGATTTCTTGTTGCATAACTACATCAGAAGCAAAGCAAGAGGAATACATCATCCACATTTAAATATATCCCTACTAGAACATCAGTAAAAGCAGAATATCTTTTAAGCGTGTCCCCAGGTAAATGCAATACGGAATTTTGTTGAAAAGGTAATTAAATGCTATATTTTTTAATAATCTATGGGTACTAAGATTAAGAAAGTTTTATATGTAAATTTTAATCTCAAGTATTTGGTAAAGACTACTGTTCTAAACTACTTTTAGTGGTTGAAATTTAGAAAAACAATCGCTAAAATTCACCTGGATATCAGGTAAAGTGAATCTGAAATGTTTACCTATATGTTTACACATGGATAAATCACTTTAAAGTCCAAGGGTAGAGAAAGAAACGAAACTGAAAATATAGAACAACTTTTATACTTTCCCCATTTTTCACTATTATTCTTCACCTCTTTCAAATTTAATTCCCTGTGTGAGGAAATGCAGTCAACAGTTTTGTGGTATGATGTATTTGAAATCATTCATTCTTCTGCACCTGAGTGTTTCTCTGTGTTTGTTTGTGTAGTTACGTTCAACTATGGGTGGGTATTAGAATTTTGGGGTACATCTATACAAAGAACACTCATTTTAAAACTTGGACCTGAATTTGACACTGCAAATAAGAACAATTTCCTAAATGAAAATGAGTCTTTGTTCTCTCCTTGTCACTGTTCTAATAACAGATCTGATACCACAGAATTATTGATGTTTTTCTGATACTCTAAAATATTTTGAAACTTTTGACTATTAAAACAATGCAGTCTTCATTAAACAACAACTCTTGTCACAATATAAGAACTAAGACTAATGAGAACATGATATTAATGTTGACCAGAATGGAATATGAAGAGAAGGATACAAAGCTTTATTTAATCACAGGAAAACAATTTTGGATAATTCCATCTTTTCCAATTCCTTTTTTTTTTTAGCAGAGTGAAATGCTATTTTGTTGAGCAAAATAATACATTAATAATAAAGGGCATGACACAAATAGCCCACCTTCAGGTTTAGCTAGGCTCCTGGGACACTCTAGTGCACGTAAGAGAAATACACCTGTCTCCAACCTCATCATAGGGTGATTACAAAAACAGCAACTTTCCAACCTCTTCTTTATATCTATTCCAAGGAGGAACTCTTAGCTTTAAAAATCATGATATATTTCTTGATATAGGTTAAAAAAGGGAATATTTTAGTGAATGTCAATTAAAATATGACCTTGAATCCTTCTTCAAGATTCAGATTATAATAGTGAGCACAAATTAATAACAGTATCAGCCTGAAGTTGTTAGTTGCTAGAAAATGCCCTGTATTTGGCAGATAGACATACAAATGTATGTATGTCAGGAAATCACCCTTGGGACTCTCCAACTCAAATTCACTGACTTCTTTGCAAACTTACATTACTTTTGCAAAGAAGCATTACTATTCATGTATTCAGTTTTGAACAGAGAAAACAAATGGAATGAAATCAAAGTCTTGTTCCATACCTTTTTAAGGAGTTATTACTGGAAAAGAGTCATCATCCAAAATTCTTAACTTCCTCTGTGCTTAACTCGGGGGGGACAGAATGCAGGTAGTTTCTGAAAATTAAATTTAAAAATTGATCTATGTTACAATTTCTTCCATAAGTTTGAAATAATTTTTTCTGGTATGCTATTTACAATAAAGTGGATTGGTCTAATGCTAAAAGTAGGTTTTGATCTGGTATCAATTTTAAAGTATAAGAGACAACTATAGATTAAAGATAGCTTAGGACAGTTCAGTTTTATCTAATATGGGGATGATGTTTCTTCCTCTCTCAGTGAGTCTTAGTTTCTCTCTCTCTCTCTCTCTCTCTCTCTCTCTCTCTCTCTCTCTCTCTCTCTCTCTCTCTCTCTCTCTCTCTCTCACNGTCTGTGTCTCTCTCTCTCTCTCTCTCTCTCTCTCTCTCTCTCTCTCTCTCTCTCTCTCTCTCTCTCTCTCTCTCTCTCTCTCATCCCCCCTTCCACTCAACTTGTACCTTCTGCTCTCCCCAACCTCCGCCCCAGAGGCAACTTCTCAATCAACATGTCATAATCCTCTTCCCAAACCCAACCCATAATTTAATAGGCTACTAATCTGCTCTACAAATATCTATATTTATGCCATGTATTCAGAGAAAGGAAAACTGATTACATCATTCATCAATCTGTGCTCGCAAAATAGCCACCCTAATCAATCATAGTAAGTATAGGGAGAGAATGCAGATGCAGAAGAAGTGTAGGAGAGTTGAGAAAAAGAGGGGATGGAACACAATGGATAAAGGTGGTGGACTATGGGTGATCTGGTGGCAGGTGATAATCTACAGTAATGACACCTGAGGACGGGATCCTATACGTCAAAGAAAAACAAAGCAAAACAATAATGTAAGCAAATGTTACCTCAATTAGAAAAATGAATTAATTTATAAAAAATTAACCAGTCTAAGAAAACCAAAAGCTACAGTATCATTAACATTAGGAAGATGAAGACAGCCAACATTGGCAGACTTCTCAATTTGCTTTTCATTTCATTTACGAATTACCCTTCTCTTGTGACTAAAAAAAAAAAGGTTTTAGTGTGAGCAAAACAGAATGTGATAATGAACCAACACGGTTTGTTTATTTTGAACCTAATCAAATAGGATATTGAGTTAAGGTAGACGTACATGACCCTTTTCACACGGTCCAGTTTTTATATACAAATAAAAAAAAAACTAAGTTTCCTTTCCATAGATATAAAAAGAATACAACTGAAATTCTATTGTTAAAATATGTCCTAAAATTTTTGAATCTATGTGTTAACAATGATTCTCATATACTATTGTTTATTTGGTGGGTTTCAGTGATAGAAAGACTTAAAAGATCTAACTTCTATAAAACACATTGGGAAACTGAGATATTCATCTACAAAGGTGATAATATCTTATTTGATGACTTGCGTGCTGCCTGAGTAATCTAATACATAACTAACTTTCCAACGTTTATGACAATATGAGTCAAATGCCCAATCTAGTTTTTTTTTTTTGGGAGATATAAACTGAATTGCATGGACATGGTCTGTAAAGTTCTACATAAACTAGGTACTCTAATGTTCTTCTAATAATTTGTAGAGTGGAGCCCCCATTTTAAGAATATGGACTTTGAAACACCCACACAAACTTCAATCAATGTCAATTCTCCATAGTTTCAATTAACTTATGGGGAAACAATCATTTTAAAAACTCATCTATCAACAAAAGTGACAAAATACTTCTATCCACAGGTGAGAAGCATGTTGAAAGGCAGATGCAATGTTTGTCCAAATACATTTTCCAGTTGTCTATAATGGTCTTAGATATGAAGTGGTTGGGTCATCGTTAGAAGGAATACATTCTCAAGGAATAAAAGAATTCCACCCAATATTCATGCTGTAAAGTTACTGAATTAATGTAAATTGTTGGTGATTGTAAAGATGGTGAATAAATGTGTTGACATTTTGAAAAGGTTAGCTTCCAATTTGAAATGGTACACAAGCAATTGCTTTGATGCAGAAGCAGAAATGTATTTCCTGCTTAGAATCTGCCATAAGAATTTTGTGAATTCATGTAGCCAGTAACTAAAACTAAATGGCCGGGGGGGGGGGGGGGAGGTATCTGAGTGATATCTCTTTGGAATGACCCNGGGGGGGGGGGGGGGGGGGGGGGGGGGAGGTATCTGAGTGATATCTCTTTGGAATGACCCAACTGCAAAATGTGCCAGTGATGAGAACTATTTATTCTTCAAGATAATACAGTATATGCTGCTTACTCCAGTATATTTACATCCAAGTAAAAAATTAATTTTAGGAAACTTCTTCTTTGTAACTGCCTTTAAGAAAATGGTCAGTTATTCCTCTAAATGGCAGTTTCCATTCATCTGTTCTTTATTTTTAAAGTATTTAAAATTTTCTTAGTTAAAAAATATTTATAGACTACAGTGATTCAAACACTGTACTAGATGCACAATATACAACATATTAAGTTCAAATATTGTGGAATATTGGTCAAGAATCTATGATGGTTCCTAATAAAATGCTCAAAATTATTTCTTGCTCAAAATTATTTCTTGATTGATATACATTCAAATTCAAATCTGACAAAATTATATTGCAGTAGACTACTAAAGACATTCAAAAGGCATACTGTATCATCATATACTTTCTGACATTGATCCATATAGAAAATATGTCAAAATCTTTTCATGAATGGAATGCCTAAATTTATTTATTTAAATCCTGTGATCACACTAATTTTATTTTTTCTCAAATTTTTTTTGAAATACATATACCTATCTCCTTTTACTAAACCATCTCTTAAATAAAATCATATTAATCAAACAGTCTTAAAAAGTCATTTTTTCTACTTATGCAAAGCTGTAATAACTAAATGCATTTTAATTTGGTGAACTTCTAAAACCCCCTAAGACATATCATTATCCATCATTTCACCTCTGACTCATTTCTGTTCACACCCAAAAGTTCAATTTTCTTTTCTTTTTAATAAACCTTTGTGGCTAAAAATGATATATAAATAGCGGATAAGAACTGACATTTGGAGAAGTCTGAATTTTGCCTTTGCTAAAATAAGATAGAAATGAGAGACTATGTGACTATTAATCTTCTTGTAAGATTTGGCACACGCTTTGTTTTATGCCCTACAACATATGAAATTCTAGATAATTGGTTCTCAAAGTATAGTTATCCTAAGAAGAAGCATCATCATGACCTGACTACTTGTTAGAAATTATGGAGCCCCAGTAATCTGTGTGTTAATGAGTCTCCCTGTTGACCTTAAAATTTTTATCATATATATGTGCATATTATCTCCCTCCCTGGCACTACTATATCACTTTGTATTATAATTTAAGTAATCACCAAATATAAATGTTTAATAAGAGTCATGATCTTCTATAAATTACCTATTTGAGCATTTATCAATCACTCAGAAGTCTTTTCTGGACAGTAAGGTTATTAAGAGGATAAGGATTGGTTTGTGTAGAACCATTTCTAAGGATTTCACTGGAGATTCTGGAAGGTTGCTGTACAGTTTCTGAAGCAGAGAGGACCATTAGTGGATATCATGGAATTCAACAATTAAACATCAGACTTTAAACATATAATTAAGTGTATGACACACAACTTCAGATTTGAGTTTTTCTTAAAAATCCAAGCCCCTAATGTGAATTCAAAAGGATTCAACAGAACACTGGAGAAACAACCATTTCCTTTCAGAAAAAAATTATACACTTAAAATTGGTGAAAGTATCCTGCTGATTATTAAGGAATACAGAAGTCACAAATCCAGTCTCTCTGTTTTCTCATGGGACCATAAATGTTTGACTACAGTTTTGAGAGAATTAAATCTCAATGTTGTTATCAATACAGACTGTTGGCGAGTACCTCAACAAAGAAACACCTGAATGCAAGATCAGTATACCCCCTTTCCAGTCAAATTGACAGGATCTGATTCCAGTGTCTACTACTTATAAGGTATATAACTTAGGCAGTATTTCATCTCAATTTTCTCATTTGTAAATAAGATTTACTGACTTTTAGGATCACTGTTGCTCAAACAAGCTAATATTTTTAAGTTAGATTTAAAATTTTTCTAAAGATTAACATCTAGAATGTGTTAAGAATTATGAAAGTGTGTATAAACAAATACAAATTGTATTGATATTTTAATTACAGTTCAAGATGATAGTTCTTATAAGCATATTTTACATTTAAAAATTAAACTATGCATAGAAGTTGACCTGAATTAATTCCCCAAATTTTACATAGGGCATTGATTTTACTGATTAATCTTCCTAACAATGTATTTTCAGGTAGCTTCTACTGAAACAATGAAATTAACTGAAGATATCGTCTCTTTTATAAAATACAACATTTGGCAAAAGACTGGGACATAATTACCATTTCATAGACATGAAAATGAATTGAATGCTAGCAAGCTTTTGGATTACTAGTATACAGCACTACACTGTTAATTAGACAAAAAATATATTAAATAAGCAAAGAACATGTACTGTTTGTATAAATTATTGAGGTACATTCCATCTGAGGACAATAACCCGTTTTCATGATAATTGAGAATCACTAAATGAGGAAATTTTCAAAGCTAAAGCATATTTTTTGAAAAAAAACATTTATAAAAGGTTATGTTTGACCGAAATGTCCTTTTGGTGCCCATACTTAGTAATTTCCATAAGCAAAATGATAGATGTCCAGACGCTATTAACAAAGTGGTACAGATACACACTTATGAAAGGTGAAAGCCAACCTATGTTCACAAAAGGAAATATAATCAGCTCATCAACACTAAACCAATAGACCATTCCACCTTCAATTTAACCTCCATTCCCCAATTTTCAAAAACCTTCTTTACTTAAACAAATTTTCACATATGCTTCCTACTTACTTAAAAACAGCCAAAACCTTTAGCCCTTTTTTCCTGCATGAGAATCAATAGCTTATAATGATACATCCTTGTCAAGTAATTTGCTGATCTAGCTATAGAGGCCAGAGAAAAGTCACAAACCTTGTGTTTTTATTCACTGATAATCTGGGGTTCTCCTTGAGAGACTATCATCAATCATATCTAAAATGAGGCTATAGCTACTTTTTTTCTTTTACTATGGTAAAATCATGTTCTTTATAACATAGCCCTCTACACCCCAAGGAGTCTGAAACAGTTATCACTGCCAGAAAAATCTAGACTCAAAAAAAAAAAAAATCCACTGTCCACTAAAGAAATATTGGCAATTTTAGATGACAAAGACAGAAAATACTGCTTGTCACTATGCATTATCTTTTTGTTTTGGCATCTTCTCTTTGTTTTGGTGGAAGGGTTCTTTTTTAAATATTTATTTATTCATATAAGAGCTGGAGTATAGTCCAGAGGTGTGGGGGACAGGGAGTGTGAGAGGATTCACCAGAAACAGAGTGGGGAACAGAACAGGCAAACTGACTGACAGACACTGCTGAGGGGAGCAGCTGGTGAAATAGGAGAGGTCTGCAGTGCCATGTAGGTTAGCACCCTGTCAGGAGATAGAACTATTGATGCAGAGGTTGGTTGCCAGTTTCACTGTGCTGAGACTTAGCCCCTTCAGCCATCAGGGAGGCCCCTGACATCTTCTCTTTGTTTCATAAATATAAAAAGCATTGGGACCTCCGTAGTTGTGCAAGGGGTTAAGCACTGCACTATGAAGCATCCTCAGCCACTGCAGCATGAGTTCAATCCCCGGCCAGGGAGGTGACCCTTAAGGAACAGCAGACCTCCCCTGACTCACCTGCTGGTCCCCTCAGCAGTGTGTTTCAGTCAATCTACCTGTTCTGTTCCCACTGTCTCTGGTGAATCCTCTCACCCTCCACATCTCTGGCCTGTACCCCAATTCTTGTATGCATAAATAAATAAATCTTTTTAAAAAATAAAAAGCATTAAAATGAAGAAAAATGTAGAGGGTATATTTTACATTATCTTTTATGTAGACATTTTATTATAAACACTAGCTGATTAAATGAGCTATTCCATGATTAATGTTCGATATTAAACCATAAAATGTTGTGTTGTTGAAAGACAGGGCCTACAATGACACCCATGGATCTTCAACATGAGAGTTCATTTAGAACAAATGCAGGCTAAAAGTTATTCTTTCAATCCAACAGGAAAATATATAGGGTATCACTGAGGAAAACAGAAGAGGAATCAGTCAAAGAATGATTAGAAGAAAGAGATAAAAAGCTACAAGACCTAAAAGACCAGGCCTTAATTTGGAAAAAAATTTCACTAACAATAAACAATTGACATTAGGCATTTTGAGAAAGAGGAAGTAATCATAACTGTTCATAGGATCGAGATTCTGTTACATATTAAAAGTTTAAACTTTTATTACATACTGAAAGATTAGGAGTTGAGTAATTAGGAAAATAAGCAAGATTGTAATAATAATACCAATGATGAACATGTAGTGATAATACCAATGATGAACATGTGGAACATGTCAGATATTGCAGTAGGCAATTTACTGATCTAATTCTATTCATCTAAACCCATTCTATCATCCTCTTCAACAGAAACCAAAGCTTGCAGTGGGTGACTGGCTTTATCATGCTCATCAAATTTGTAAATTACAAAGTCAGTACTAGGAACACATATAACACAAAAGCCAGAGCTCACAAATATCACTAAACAACTAAAGCTCTTTATACTGAAGAATTTCATGGGCTACAGAAATTAGATCATCAAAACCTAGATAGAGAAACAAAGATTGAGAAGATGAGACTGAAGACTACATTTTCATCCATATCTACTGCATAGATATTTTAAAACAAAAAGAAATTGGAAATATAAGAATGCAATATATATTAATTTTTTTCAAATAAAAATGTTAAACAAGTGCCACACTACTTTCATCCTATATGACTGATTTATTCATTCTGCCATTAACTTGGAAGTGTTGAATTAGAGGTATTACTTAACATAGTCATCTGAACCTGAAGAACTCCAACTTACTCATGCCTTCAAAATTCTGGTACATAGAGTAGAGAGAGAGAGTTCAACTGGTTATAGAATTCTGTCTTATCAGATTGATAAGAAATTATTTTTTAACCATTATAAAAGATGCATTTTGTGTGCCCTGATGTTACTTAACTTTAACTGCTTAAGAAAAATCTCTATGTATTGAAGGCAATCTTCACTGACGGTATTAAATATTGTTCAGAGACAATAAGCTTTCTTCTCTATTTTCTACCTGGAATAGTGCTAGCAAAACAACTACTCCCTCTACTTATTTTTTTCCCTTATAGCTTAATAAAAGAAAATAACCCTGGGACACTGCATATCACAGCTTTCACCTTTACAAGGCAGTCAAGTAGTAAAACAAACTTAGCCTAGCTTATTTGTTTCCTAACTTTATACAACTTCAATTCTGGAGAAAGAAGCAAGAGAATAGGGAACTGCAATAGAATTAGCAGAGAAACATTCTTCTCTGCCTTACATTTTCTTTAGAGCACCAAGAAATGTGTGTCAGTTATCACAAGAAAGCCACACCAGTATCTCAGCCCTAAAATGGCTTCAGTACTCAGATTGACAGTCTTCTCTATTTCGACATTGGTACTTAGTCTAAGTCTTCACAGAAACAAGAAAATTTTTGTGACTCTTTATCTTGGTTAGGCTAAGCTAGATTAGTGTACGTCCTCCAAAAATAAAATAGAATTCTAAGTTGTACATTCTCAAGTCACTGAAATTATGAGTTTTTTTTCAATGAGTAAAATGTGTAATAAAATAAACACCCACTCATTTTGCATGCCAAATGTTGGGGCTGGGTCTGTCACTTAACTAACAAAGAATGCTTATAATATTTTACCCTTATAGAATATGAATTTTATATGCTCTAAACGTTATTTAACTTTAACTGCCTTAAGGATAGTCTAAGTTTATTGAAGGCAATCTTCACTAAAGTTAGACCAAGTATTTGGTTAAATGATATTTCCACTTTTATTTATTAGAGGGCTCCACATACAATTTTCTATAATGGTTGCACCAGATTGCATTCCCACTAATAGTTGAAAAGTGTTCCTTTTCTGTACATCATTTCCAACATTTTTTGTTTTCAGTCTTTTTTGATAAAAGCTATTCCCACAGGGGTGGGCTGGTTTTGATATGTATTCCTCTTCTAGTAAGTGATATTAAGCATTTTTTCACATACATGTCAGCCACCTGCAGGCATACTAGCTGTTAAGTATAATGTGATTATGACTTTGAAGAAAAATAGAAAGATTTCTCGTCAAACAATAACTTCCTAAAATATCCAAATATAATGTTTTTATTTAGCACATGAAATAATTTTAATAAGTCAAAATCTAGTCTTTTATCTACTGAATCAAACTGAGTATGGAGTATCTAGGTCATTATTAAGTAGCAAGTCTGGCATCAAATTTCACTTTCAAACAAATTTGATTATATCTAAAGAAACACAAACCAAATCATATACATAAGACATTCCAGAAATGCAGTTCGTTCAACTCTTGTTGAAATAACAAGACAGTAGGTCCAAGTGTTTGTTGTCTAATGCATACTAAATGCAATACTGTCAAACTTTTCCAGAGTGAAGATCTGTATTGATGTAACACAAAAGTATAACAAATGAATATTCAGTAGTTTTACAAAAAATGATTGGATTTTCAATTGTATTTAAAATGACTATCCAAATCAATAGTCTGTTATTTCAGAGGACATAGTCTATTTCATAAATATGGGGCATAATAATTAAAAGTGCTATTATCAATTGACTAGAGTTTAATTGCAAAAGCAGGTGGAAGGCCATTGTTGGATTGGTAACATTAAAATTAACAGCTGAGTGTAATGAACATTGTTCATCTGCAAGAAATGTACTAAATCAATTTTCATTGAATGGAAGGCTATGGTAAATGTGTTCCACAACAATTCTTATAGATGAATATTAAAATGATCTGAACAACTACTAGCTGCTAATTATTCAGAAGCCCAAAAATCAATAATAATGCTATTTATTTTAAATATGACTATTTGAATTTTCAACATTTCCCAATATACTCAATCTTTTAGCTATATTGTCATCTACAAATTCCTTATTATTCCTTTTTTTTGCTAATTGAAATAATGTTGGTTTACAAAATTGTATATGATTTAAATATATAGGAGTTCCCCTTTAAATATTGGACCACACTACACCCACCACCAAAATACCCATAGTGATCCACTGAAGTATATTGTGTTCCCGCTCTATTTTATTCTCTTCCCTCCCTCTTTCTCAATGGTAACTCAGTTCTATAGTCAGATTTCTGGAGTTCGTTATTCTTAATAATTCATATTGTTCACATAAAACTTTATACAGGTTGACTAATTTGGGATATATCTAGAAATAACTTAGAAATGCTTGTTTAGGAAAAAAAGCAGAATAACAAAACTATAACTACAAAAAGAAGGTAATCTAATAACAATATTGCCTTTGTTTACTGTATTTTTTAAATTGATAATGAGGTTCTTAGGTTTCTACTTAACTTATTGACGTGTGAACTACACAAATAATGCATTTAGGTCTGGGCCTCCCTGGTGTCACAGGGATTAAGTCACAACATTATCAAGCTATAACCAGCCACTGCATCAGAAGTTCATTCCCTGGCCATTGAGCTGACCCACATGGCACAGCAGACCTCTCCTGTCTTGCCCACTGCTCCCCTCTACGGTATTTCAGTAGATCCACCTGTTCTGCTCCTCACTCTGTCTCTGTTGAAGCCTCTCCTCCCTGCACTTCTGGCCTATACCCCAGTTCTTACAGGCATAAATAAAAAGAAATCCTTAAAAAGAATAATACATTTATATCAAATATTATGCAGTAGTATATAAAGGAAAAACTCAATTTCTTTCAACTCTATATTCTTTCAAGAGTAATTATTATCACCTTTTGATATATATACATGTGTGTTCCTTATGTTTCTCTTTACATGTAAACATTTGAAAATACATACATTTTCCATTTCCTACAAACACTGGCAACAATAAACACATAACTCTGTCACTCATTATTTTATCATATAAAGAGCATATCACTCGAAGTGAATAAACAGAGATCTAATCAGTTATAATAACTGTATTATAGTTCACATTAAGGCTCTATCATATTTTTTCCAGCTGTTTCCCTATTTATGGATACTGAGAATACCCTCTAGTGTGTCTGTTTGGCATTTAAAGTAATGCAAAAATAAACACACCTGTATATATGTCCCTAAGTACTAATGTACTTATTTACAACACTAAGATTTTCAAGATAAAATCACTGGGTCAAAGTATAGGCACATTTAAGAAAATGTGGGTATATACATTCAAATATTTTGCAAAAGTTTGTAAAAATTCTATTTTTATAATAAATATTTTATTATTAAATATTCACTATTATTCAATGCTATTTTGAATTATGAGTAGTCTATATGACCAACATATTATGGAGATTTTCATTAATATAATCAGATAGGGCAACATAATAGCAAAACTATGTTTAAAAAGACTAAAGTATTTTAAACTATTTACTGTTCAATATTTAATAATACTTTTGTATCATTTTGTATATCTAGTAACCCCAAGAGATTCTACTAAAACATCAGAATAATTAAATTTGTAATTTATTTGCATATAAAATGAATATGCAAAAACATACTATTTTTATCCTAGCAAAATACAGTTGAAATGAAATTAAAAACCCAATCAAAGTAAAAATATGAAAATACCTAAGAATAAATTTAGCAATTAAGATGTAAGAGTTATAAGAAAAATGAGCATAATTATATTTAAGACACAAAAGCTAAATAAGAGAGATGCAATTTTATCATAAGGCACATAATATATATATATATCTCAAAGTAAGAATATTTTAACACAATGTATATCTGAAACTAATGTCTTATGTTTAAACTATACAAAATGATTGAAATGTTATATAAAATATATGGGAAAATTGCTGATTTTTTCAGAAAAAAGAAAACTAAAGCTACTGCACTTTATTATAATTGTAGGAGGAGTAAAATGTTATACCTTCTCATCTCAATTTAGATTCTCATTCACAAGAAGCAAGATTAATAGCTAGAGGTAAAAGTATAGGCAATTATTCAATTTAACAGTAGGAAAATGAAGGAGACACTCCTAGAAAAATACTATGAGTGGAAAATACCAAAGTTGTACATGTAAAATGTCTCCAAACTTCTGACCGCTTACCTTACATTTAAGAGCCAGAATCCAGAGAGCCCAGATTAAGTTAAATGAGCTAAATAAAGATTTCTGCTAAGGTTATAGTCAGGAATGGTACTTCACTATTTGTTTGGTATAGCAGTATCAGTATTCTTCTGAAAGAGAATGCTAAGTGTCCATATCCTAGTATTCCGAATACAATCCAAAATTGTTAGTCCTAGGCACAAAGACAAATGTAAGAGAAAGGACTGGCCCTGAAATGACCAAAATTTGAAACAGACACGCAAGAATTTTTAAATGCATGTTCAAAATAAACAGAAAATCTTAGCTGGAAAAATAGGAATTATAGAAAGCAAATAAATTATTAAAAATCATAGAATAATGATGATAACAGATTGAAGATTTAAAAAAACAAACTTGCACGTGAATCAATAGAAACTACCAGTAATAAATAAAAAGGTACTCAGGAGCTCCAGAACTTTATCAATATATCAACCATAGATGTAACAAGTCCTAAAAAAGAGAGAGAAAAGAGTAAAAAAAAAAAAAAAATGAAGATATGTTTGCTAAAATCTGAATTTTGATAAAAGACATAAATGTACACACCAAATAAATTCAATGTGCCTCAATGATGACAAATACAAAGAACATTTCAAACTAGGCACATTATAATCTACATGATAAAGACCAAATTAAAGAGACTCAAAAAGTCTCAAAAGTGGCTGGAGAAAACCAACATAATATATATAAGGGAACATTACAAGTAATGAGTGACATTTTTAGGTTTTAGAAGAAAACATCCTTCAAAAATGAAGGTTAAACCTGAGAATGGTTTATATCAAAAAACTGAAAGCAAAAGTGTCAGCACGGTGTGAGGAAAAGAGGAACTTTTATTCCCTTTTGGTGGGATGCAAAGTGATGCAACCATATGTAAGAAAATGTACGGAAATACCTTAAATATCTAAAAATGTAAATAACATATGACACAGCAGTCTCTTTCTTCACATTATATAAAGTCTCTAGGTTAAAAAGATCTCTGTACTCCTTTGTTCAAAACAACATTATTCAAAATGCCTAAGACACAGAAACACTTCAATGCCCATTGACAGATGACTAGATAATGAAGTCGTGGTATATACTCAATGAGATACTACTCAGCTATTAAACAAAAAACAACAGAAACCTTGTCTTCTACAAGAACAGTAATGAAATGAGTTGATTATACTAAGAAAAATAAGTTAAATGTGAAAGAAAATTATTGGATGGTATTTTCTCATATGTGGAATAAAATAACCAAAGTAAAGGAACTAATGAATCACAAAAAATAAAACTTAAAAGATCTTCAGACAAAATCATATTAGCATTAAAGAGGGACATTTTATGATAAAAATGGAATTCATCAAGAGGTTATAACAATTATAAATATATTTATCTAATAAATCTTCAAAATGTCAAAAGCAAAGTTTGACAAACAAATGAAAGATAACACCATGAAATGGATTGTGATATCTCTCAATAATAAATACATAATATATTTACAGCAAAATAAACTTGAGAATTATAGAACAGAAATAACCAGATTTTAAGAATGTGGAAGACAAAGACTAATGATTCACAAGAGTGGACAGCTAAGAGTAAAGGCAGCTATGGAAAAGATGGAGAAGCAGAGAAGTAATGATTCCAGGAGCAGGTCAAACTTGACTTCAATAGAAGCTGTTTAAAAATAATAATGAAATGTGGAGACCTATAATGAGAAGAAAATTGTTCTGACTTCCCCAGCAGGGCACCATAACTACTAGTTGCAGGGCAAAAGAATCTCATGGTATCCCCAGGACTGCAATTCATTCTCCCAGAGGGAAATTGTCACTAAACATTTTCCTCTCTTTGGAAAAAGTAAAGTATACTTGAATGTATCAGAGTCTGAGGCCAGAGAGACTACATTAGAATTCCAGCTTGCTACATCGCCTTAGTTTCAAAATCTAAAAAATGCAGATATTATCTACAATATGAGATTTAAATCAAAGAACAGTGAAAATCATTGTCATGGTACCAGGAACAGTGGAATTATGCACCAAAAGTTAATTTCCTTCCCTTTCCTATCGCCCACACAGATCAAGTTGGGCACCAGGGATGCTGTTGCATTTACTGCCATAGAGCTGAGTAAGTCAATTAGCAAACCCTAACTTCATGTCAATCGATAGAATCATTTCATAAAACATCAGAAAAGAGAATTCCTTGAACTCGTCAACTCAGTGAGGAAAACAGCACTTCTTAGTATTTATCATTTCAATCTCATTTTTCTCTATATGACTTCTTCCTGATCTAGTCCCCTTATTTCATCCTTAGGTTCAGTGGCAAAAACACTGGAATTAAACATTTTAAAACCACATTCAGGTACCACTCATCTTTTTAGATCAATCTGTTAAATCTCTCACCCATGACCTATTTAATGAGAAAAGGATAAAAATAAGAGCTATCTCACCGTTGTGTAACAATTATCAAAAGAAATATTATCTGTAAAAAACTCCCTTTGGGCCAAATATAAAATTTCTTCTTAGTTTGATTTCCCCCTAGAAATACACAGAGAGATAAAGTTTCTAGAGAGGGCCATTACTGGGTGATTTAAATTAAAAACAAATAAACAAAGCACTAGAGGGGGAAGTAAGAGAGGAAAAGGGAGAAGGAAGTATGCTTAATTAATGATAGTCACACATTTTTAAATTCCTCCTACAAAATGATGGGCTCAACTCCCCACTTCTTCAGTCTGCTGAAAAAGGGTCATGACTTGACCAATTAAGATGGCAAGGGATGCTTGTTTCAATATCCAGACTGAATTCTTAAGAAACTGGTAGCTTCCACTTCACCTCTCTTGAAATATTTGAAATACTTGGTGATGGCTCTAAGCTCCTACTACCTGCTTAAGGTACATGGTGAGGAGGCCTGAATATTCATGGAGAAGAGAAAGTCTTCTCTGCATCAGCCTTCAGGCTAGTCCTAGGGAGGCACTAGGCATGTGGGCAAAATTATTTCGGATGTTTCCAGACCACACAGCGGCCAGTTGAATGCTGCTGTGTCCCCAGTTGATACCATATGTACCAAATATATTGCCTGAATTCTTGATTTGCAAAATCTTGAAATAGTTGTTTTAAGCCACTAACATATGGAGTAGTTTGTTAGATAGCAATAATTACTTCATACAATGGCCAGAAAATAGTGCATCATCAAGTCTTCTATCACTGCAATTAAATGAAGCTCAATCCCATGAGAAAAGTGTAGAAAACAGTGTCAAGTGCACCCAAGTCACCCCACATTGAAAGATGAGATAACAGGGTATTTATACACCCACTATTGGTTAAATGCCAATTGTCAGGCTGCCAATGAATTCAGTAGTAGCAACTCTGAAGTAGTGAATTCCCATAGATACAGTTAGAGCTGTCAGCATTTATAACCTTCCTACAGAAATGTAAAATGTAATTTTTTAGCAAGTCCCCTTTGCCTTCATTTCAGATAACAAAATACTAAATTGTCTGATGCTGATTCTAGTGACATCTCTTCCATGAAACCTTCCTTGAGATTCTTATTTTTCTGTTTCTTAAAGAAATTCAAGGGAGAACTTTCTCATTTTGTTTTCATTTGAATCCATCTTTCATTTTCTATCTTTGTAGTACTGGTCTCAGCTTTTTTAATCAGTTTTCATAAATCCTAAAACAAAGTACTATTATTTTTGTCAAATCAGAAAAAAGTTATAAATTTTTGCATTTGTAAACTTTGGCTCTCAGTCTTGAGTTTTAGAACAATAAAAAGTTTATGGTCATATTTATAAAGAGCTGCCAATTGAAATGGTCTTAGACATTTGATTATCTATTCTTTTTTGTGTTACTTTTTCATGCTTGTTTGTACAGGCTTTTGGTTATGGGCACAGAGCCTAGAACCAGACCTGCTGAATTTGAATCTCTGCTCAGCCACTTAATTCTGTGCTCAGAAAACTATTTAACATTTTTGTGCATCAGAAATATTTCACTATTAGTAATCAGAGGGAGAAGTAACTACAGGGTAGATTTTTCAATGAATAAAGCGCATAGTACAGTATCTGGTATATATGCAGGGCTTTCATAAAATTATTTTAAAAATCATAATAAAAAATATAAAGGTAACAAAGATCTAAATTTGCCAATGGACTACCAAGAGTCCTAAACACATTATAAATCTTTATCATGTCTTTATGCCAACATAGCTGAAGCTGTAGGAATCTTACCTTTCTCACAGAACATTGTTTAGGTTTATTTATGCCACAACTTGAACAAAACTGTCATGAGCAAGAAACACAGAACAGTGTGAACTGCATATATCAAGGGTACAAATGATACAAAGCTTTAAAATAGACACAGAACATTCATTTTGATGCTGTTTGCAGAATCTTTCTAGGTTCAAGAACCATGTGTCCAAATTTCAATCAGTAATCATTCATTTTTCATAGCACAATATCTGCCTTTTAGACCTTCAGATTGAAAATTGGAGATGATATCAGCATACAAGCAGTTTTACAGTTTAATGAGCTTAAGCAAAATCTTTTTACAACCCAGATTCTCTAATACAATTCAAAATTATACCTCAAGCTTGGGAAAAACACCTCTGGGATAAGGCTGAAGTGACAAAAAATGTATGGAAATGACAGTCTCATTTTTACTGTTCTTATTTCTTTCACAGGATAAGATTCTGTTATTAATGTTGGGTGTTCTCTTGGTTCCCTAGAAATTTCTACTCTACCTTTTTCCATACTGGTAACTTTCATGATGATGTGTGACTAAAGTAGGAGCTGAAAATAATAGTATGAATTAGACTACTTAGTTCTAAATGACAAATTGCCTTCCCCACCCCACCTCCCAGATAGAGAAGAGTACCATGCCTAAAAACCTGATCAGATCTAGTCTAACCTTGATTTCAACTCTGTATGTGCACAAGAAAAGTCCTGAATATGAACTAAATATTCTCTAGTTTTGTAAACCTCTCTTTAGGTGTACTAGAACTAATTATGATGTCAAAACTTGGTATTACTCTTTCTGCTGAAAACTTCAGCAAATTTTTCCTAACAGCCAGATACCCACTTCTCTGGCTCTCTCCTCCTGGCACGTTGTAACTGTTGCAGCGCAATGTGTCTTCAGGAGCATTCATTCTACTACTCTAAGAATTGTTTAAAAATTTGCATAATCTGTAAAAAAATAAAAGATCGATAGATTATCACTTATCTTTATATTTTCCCAGAAGCTTTATTCAAATCTGTCTCTTCTGAAAACTTCTGAAGGTTTATGGAGAATCTAGGGAAGTTTTAACAACTTAATATATACCATTTATTCTACCACCTCATTTCTGAGCTGCTGTACAAGTGAAAGGCAAGGGTCATTGGGAAAAAGGCTGTAATCTCTTCCTCAGTGTGAATTCTTAATAAGCAATAAATGACCTTTTAAATTGGTGTATCACACCTTAAGTATTCCTCAATAATTTCATTGTTACATGCCTTCCCATCACTCTGAAAAATGCTTTAGGAGAGTTTAGCAAGCTCTCTCAGTGAGTTAGCAACACTTAAATTCAGTAAAGAAAAACCTAATGATTGTTCCCACATTTTTGTTTCCTCTCCTTTCCTTCTCCATACTCTCTTTTAACATGGACTTTAAAACTTAACTTTAGAAATAGAGAAGTCATATTTCCTATATGACTTAGTTCAACACTGCCCTTAATAGTTACTTAACATTCCATCTACAGTTTATTCAAGAATGCAACCCTACTTAGTAATATCTTCAAATATACAAAATAAATGTTAAAGTATATTTTATCCCATGAAAGAAAAAGTGATTGCAAATGACAGAAGAATCACCGAATGAAACATTTCAGAGTCTGTAAAACTGCCTAGATGAATTATAGCCTATATATTACATACATATGTAAATATTACTTCTCTATGGCTTTAACAGCTTGGAACATATGTCATATATGCAGACACACACACTCAGGTAATAAAACTCCTCCTCCCTTCAGACATTATTTTTCCCTTCCTTCCTTCCATCCTTAATTATTGATGTGTAGGAAGAAAGGAGTGAGGAGACAAGTTTTTTTGAATGTAAGTTAATTAATGATAAAGCTTAACTGTATTATTATTTCTTATTTAGAGTTGAGCAGTAAAATTTTCCTTTAAGAAATTCAAAATCTGTCCTCATGAATCATTCTTTTCCTCTTCAGTTGTAATGTAAAATATAACAGGATCACCATCAACTCATCAGTAATTGACCTGACCAAGCCTTTTAGACAGTCATTCTCAATTGACCAAGGGTAGGAAAGAATCAATGTTCTGGAAATCTAAAAAAATAATAATTTGTCAGAGTAAGCACTCCTACTATTTACTTGAGAAATGAATATGTTGTTTAGAAATGACAGCAACTTAATTAACTTGAGCAATCAAGAGGAACATACTGGTTCTCTCCACTGGGAAGGATCTTGCAGCAGCTTACAAAATCTAAAGAGTGCTGCAAATTCTAAGGTCTCAAACAGTAGACCTTATTCCAGACACGAGTGTCAGCATGTCAGTCTTAGAGAAATGGTTTCCTTTTCAACGTTTGCATAGCTAGCCCATAGAAACATTTTATTCTTACTTGGGTGTAAAGTTTACTTCTAGAACAGTTATCATTCCTTAGAAAATGATTTATTACAATTGGTAATACATAGAACACACACCTAAACCTATTATTAGAGAGCTAGATCTCTTGTTAGGAGAAAGAAAATGAAGGAAAAATTACACTTGGACATTCAAATGTCTTTAAGTGATTTATAACTACAATTTAACCCACTGTATATGCAGATATCCATCTGAGCCCATTCGAATTACCACTACAGGCTTCAGATCAAAGAGAATGATCCTGAGTGTCACTACGTTCACATTGCATGCCTGGCCATGAATAATAAATCCTTCAACTCTGATATAGGATCTCATCTTTCCTGCCAACATCCACATGTACTGTTACATGCTAACATATACTTTAGAAGTAGGATACAAATTCAGGACCTTTACAGTTTGTACATAATCTTTTATTTAAAAAAAATTTTTTTCATTTATTTAGTAGAAGAACTGTGGTGTAGGCCAGAGGTGTGGGGTTGAGAAGATTCACCAGAGTCAGCATGGAAGGCAGAACAGGCAGATTTATTGAAATAGACTACTAAGGGAAGTAGCAGGCAAGACAGGAGAGGTCTGCTGCACTATTTTTACAAGGAGATTTTTAAAGCTACTTATAAATGGTAGGAGAGCAGCAAACACTATTAGGAATTATACAAACTGTACAGCAAAGCTCTTCTGGTACACAGTTTCATTGATTTGCAAAAACTTATAATTCTTCAAGTATTATTACTAATTTTAATATAACTAATTTGAAAACTACTAAACCATTCTCAGAATAAAGATTTAATTAAATGTTTCAGATTCAGACATCTGTATTTTTATGACAATGACATCTTCAAGACATTCTTATTATGTTCATACATAGCTTGTAGATGGTCATTAAATTAGGAATCATTACCTACTTTATGGCTGCTCTTTGAGAAGAATCCCCTTGAGGAATGTCAGCTTACTTCTTAAGAAATTCACCAGGACAAGTACATAGCTATTAGAAGATGATGTGTACTAGACACTACATCTGATAGGCGTGGCCTCTAAAATTTAACTATCTTCTAGTTTCTGGACTACACATTAAAGAACATGCCCTTCGTTGCATATTGGAAATATCTGTATCTTGATGGCAATTTGATTTAGCTACAAAGCTTCTAAAAATCTCCAACAACTTTAGTTCCCCTTTGATTACTAATAAAGTTTCTAAATAAAATGTGCCACTTTAAAAATTGTTCTCTTGTGTCTATATTTTACCTTTGTGGGCAATAAAATAACTATTTCTCCTCTTTTGTTTAAATAATTCCTTGAGCATTTAACTTGATGTTTTATAGCATATACTTCAGATTTTTAACTCTTAATGCTATACATTATATAATAGATCATAATTAACCCCCAAATTTTGAAAGAGTTAAAACAATGGAAGGTTTTAATTTTTTTCTATTTTCTGGATCATTTAATGAATTAAAATGATTTTTTTCATTATACTAAGGTATAAAGGACAAAAAATCAAGTCCTCTTGAAGACAGCTCAGCAATTTAAGCACAATAATAAAAACAAATAATTAAATAATGAGGTTAAAAATACATATGCTAATCCACGGTAGCATATGGAGGATGTAACTTTCAATATCATTCAAAGTATACCATCTGGGCAATGAGAGATACCACTTTCCTCATCAATTGCTTCACATAAAAAAGATGATCTATGCAGTTTCTTCATGATATACAAATCATTCTCAAATTTAAATTGTTATTTCCACATCTAATAAGGTATACATAGCAAAACAAACCTGAAATCCCTTTGGCATTAAAAAAAGGGTTGAAAAATGATTTATTTTGACAATCTAAGCTCATTTTATGTCTACATTTTTAACTTAGAAGTATGGGAGGGGTTAATCCCTTCTATCAGTTATTTTTAATTCTATCCAGTTAAAAATACAGGATTTACATTAAAAACGAGAATAATCTTTTCCCAAATCCATAATGAATTAAGTTCACTTTAAAGTATTGATCAGCAGAAGAATCTATTGAATAGCTTAAGGGAAGGTCTTCAGGATTAGTTAAGTAGAAGTAAAAAACATCAGTTAGTACAGTTTGGTGAGACTTTGGAGAGGAAAAGATATGTAAAAGGAGAAACAATATATAGAACTATATAGAACAGTACATGTTAACCAAAGAATGAATAATTCTCTTAGCAAATAGGAATAAATATCTGGTCCTTGCAAAAAGATTTCCATCTGTGATATTAGAATTATAAGGAAAAAGCAAGTTGGTTAGACTTGGGGAAGTGGTAAAGTAGGTGCTAGTGCCTCAGAAAAGGTAACTTGGTCTGCAATGATCCAGACCAGTCTATTACAAGTGCGGACTCTACACAATCGTGATGGGAGTTAACATTAAAAAATTTAATCTCCAGTATCCCTAATCCACAACCTACTAAATTAGGATGCACAATTTCACAAGTTTACAACAGGATTAGTCTGTACATTAGAGAATTACTGTTTCAGAGGGTATCTAAGAACTGCTGATTAATTGTTACTGACACTGGTCAATATAGCATGAGCAATAACTACTGTACCTGTTTACTGTTATTTCACCTATTTTCTTCCTTAGTATTAATGCTTACAAATCGTCAAGACAATATGAAACAGAAGCACCCTGGCTGTTGCCCGGAGGACTAGCTGGATCCCAGCAATATAAATATCTGCTGCCTACAAGTGACTCTCCTTGCTGTTTTCATCACCCTAAGGGTGTGCGGCAACAGGTCCTAAGGAATGTGTACCTTGACATTAAGGCAGCAATATTTATATTGCTTAAAAAATTCAATAAAACTGGGCCCTCCCTGGTGGCGCAGTGGGTTAAGCAACGCACTATGAAGCAAACCGCAGCCACTGCAGCATGAGTTCAATCCCTGCCCCTGGCTGGGGAGGTGACCCACATGGCACAGGCAGACCTCTCCTGCCTGGCCTGTTGCTCCCCTCAGCAGTGTGTTTCAGTCCATCTACCTGTACTGCCCCCTGCTCTGTCTGGTGGATTCTCTCACCTCCCCGCACCTTTGGCCTGTACCCCAGTGCTTGTATGCATAAATAAATAAATCTTTAAAAAAAATTCAATAAAATATTTCCTAGAGAAATACTACCACCTTACACAAATTTAAATGTCTCATTTTGTAGAAAATAATGGCTGATAGAGAATTTTCTTTAGAGATCAAGAAAAATGCTATTAATACAGTTGCATGAATAACATGGATAAGTATGTTAGTATATTAATTAGATACTCTTTCTTGGTTCTAAATAGAAATATTATCCTATTAATGTTTAATGCTCTATGAAAGAAAATAATTCACAACTAAGCTGTTTAATTTCTCATTTTCTGCTTGCAAGTCTTAAGTAGGCTTTTACATGTTATAATAAAAGATCTTGTCAGAAGTTCGTATTTCCTGGGGATTTAGCAAAAGATAATAAATTCACTTACCAAAAAGTTTCATACTCTAATAATCATCTTTAATAAATTATGTTGAAGCTCCCTGTAAGACCCTCCAATATATTCATTAAAGAGAAGATTCCATATTGAGAACCTGGAAATCAATCCAAGTACATTTTCCTAAATCAATTGCACCCAATGGACTGATCTTCAGATAGCAAATACTTACACAGAGTGTATGATAAAGACATTGAGGCACATTATTAAACAACCTTTTCTCCTTTGGAGAGATATTGGTCTGGAAATTTTCCAGTAGAGATTTCCAGAAAAATGCATTTTCATTGTAATTCTGTGCTTTATGTAAAGTTTGGAGTGAAAAAAATATAAATCATTTTCTACTTACCTGTAAGAATAGAGATTGTATTAAACTTAGAAAGTTACTCTAAAGATGAAATGCTTTATGCTAACTACAGCATGAAAAAATAAAACCAACAGCTCTTACTTAAGTTGTGAACCAAGATGCACATTTAAAAGTTTAAAGGTGTCACAAGCCTATTCAGAAACTATAATAATCATTGTTTAAATAAAATTAACAATATGCTATATATTAGTTACTAAAATATCAGTGTTTAATGTTAATTTTTTAAGGTTTACTTATTAATGCATATAAGAACTGGAATACAGACCATAGGGTTTGAGTGGGTGAGAGGATTCACCAGAGACAGAGTGGGGAACAGAACAGGCAGATCAACTGAAGTACACTGCTGAGGGGAGCAGCAGGAGAGGCAGGAGAGGTCTGCTGGGCCATGTGGGTCACCTCCCCAGCTGGCAGTAGAGATTGAATTTGTGCTGTACTAGCTGCAGTCTACTTCATAGTGCATTGCTTAACCCACTGTGCCACCAGGGAGGCCCCTGTTAATATTTTTTAATGTGTCTACTTCAACAAATTATCAAAGGAGGCTTTTAGGATTGTTTTTGAGGACAATTTAAATCAATATCATCATTAGAAACAATATGATAGACATCTGAAATTTTAAAAATTATATTTATAGGTAATAAAATAGTTTGATTCTTTAAATGTATTTTTATTATTAATTAATGTTTTTTGAAGTTTTGAAAATCTGAGGATCTATAAGAAATTATAAATGCTAACCAGTTCTTATGCTAACAACTTTCCAATATCAGTTCTGCTGAATTTCTTGGTTTATATTCACACAAATAAAAATGATTAATAATGTTTTCCAATTATACTCTGTAAATTGAGTATTTCTAGAAAGTTTTATGAATACATAGTGCAAATTTCATAGTTTTAGAATATTAAGTAACTAATGAAGAAAAACTGAGACTGTCTTGATTAAAGATTTCCAAGATTAGCTCAGAAAAAACTCCTATGAAATAATGCTGAAATATAAAAACCTGAATAGCTTTGTTTAGCATTCAGCAGATCAGAATAGCTATCATGACAAAAATGCTGAATGAAAAAAGGGATACGGGAAGATCAGCATTATTGTAAATAACAAAAACCATTGAAGGTGCCATATGCAGACTAGATACAAACATATCTATCTTAAATCCATCTAAGTTTTATAGCAATGTGATAGACTCCAAGATGGAAGCAAGGAGAACAATGAAAACATTACTATATCTTGAACTAGAAGGAGATAACTGGCCCTGCTTCATTCCTAAGCTTCAGTCTGTAGAGTGACTAGTAAAACTTTAAACCTAATATAGTTCATCTGTGGCCCAGTCCTTAAGTCTTCTGAGAAAGTAGGAAGACAAAAAATTCTAGCCCAATACAACGGAACACACAGTCAAACTACTCTTGCAACTATTCTTTCTTGCTGGTTTGTTAGGAAATGGAGCTTCTTATTTGTCTATTTCAACCTCCAATTCTTACTATTGAACACCAATTGTTCTCTATGTCTGACACTGTGAATCTTTCCACTTAAAATGGTTTCACTTTCAGACAGTAGATTTGGGGTCCTGTCCTACCTTTACTGAAGCTGCTAAATTTTCAGCCATTGAATTTTACTCCACTGGAAGAAGTTCTACCTGAGGACTCCCTGAAGCTACTACATACTTCCATTCATAAATACCATGTTATGCTCTAACTCTTGTATCTGGTGATACTATCTGGGAAGGCTAACATTCCATAAATACTGTTATGCCCTTTGGGTATCATGTCAAACTGCATTACTCACTAGTAAATACATAATTTTGATGATAGCTCTCATATACTATCTCTTGCTAGTTCTGAGCTCAGATGCAGAAAACTTTTCTATGTTTCCAATTCTTTTAAATAGGAATGGAAATAAAATAAATTTTTTAAAAAAATAAATAGGAATAGAAAAACTAGACATTTGTGAAATCCAAGAGATGTCCTAATAGACTAAGAAGAGCCTATTTAACAAGCACAAAATGACAGCTGCCTGTACTGAATGCGGGCTGCTAAGATCTCTTATTTCAGGGAGCATAGCTGGCTATTATATACTGAATATACCCCTCCTCGGTGCCAAAGACACAATTCCCAGAGGACGCTTCCTGCCGGTGACTGAGTGCAGCAGCGAAACTAAGACAAGTCCATTTCTGTGAGATTATTAGTTTGAGGGCTTCCCACTGGCCTAGCAAAAACTTCCTTAGAACAGTACTAGAATCAAAGCCTCCTCTCCCTTGTCCACCTTCCTACCCTTTGCCATCCGTAGGTGTTATTCTAACACTGCAGTCTGTTGTCTTACTCCTGCTCAAACTGTCCCCACTTTTCCATCTAGAAAATGTCCCCACTAATTATCCTGCTGAAAGGTGTTAGAGTGTACCAGCCTAGAATATGAACTCCCCGCCTCTGCTTAAAGACAGAGCCTCCAAAATAAACTGAATTGTCATAAAATCCCTTTCTGCTTCATCCCTATTTCATCAACCAGATAATATTCATTCTTATCACAGGAGAGGAAGAATAAAACACCACCACACCCAGAACAACTTTGTCACAAACTTTTATAACTCCCATCTATTCTTCTAAGGGGCCATTTTTCCTAGCAGCCATTTAATTTCCCTCATGTGGCCCTAGACGGTCCCTCCTTTCTTCTATAAATATGATTTACAAATTCTCAAATCTCATTCCACTTTGGGCTTTTCCCTTTTTTTCCTGTGCTACCCCCCCCCCTTGTTATACTTTTACATATTAATAAATTTGTATAACTATTTCCATGTTAATCTGCTTATTATAAGTTCAGCTCATAGATGCATTTGTTGAATCTAGGAAGGCAGAGGGAACGTTTTTCTTCCCCTACTCTGTCTTGGTGTCTGCAACTCAGAGGACCCAAACTATCAAAGACACGACAGTGATAATAATGGTATTTATACAACACATTATATGATTTTTATATATACTAGTATAAAATTACAAATTTATTATTTGTTACGATGTAAATGTGAATCTCCAAGGTAAGAGCCTTGTTATTTGGTTCCTATTTCAGTATTAAGAAATGTTGTTGGTGGGCCTCCCTGGTGGTGCAGTGGGTTAAGCAACACACTATGAAGCAAACCGCAGCCACTGAAGCATGAGTTTGATCCCTGTCCCCCGCCAGGGGGTAACCCACATAGTGCAGCAGACCTCTCCTGCCACACCCGCTGATACCTTCAGCAGTGTGTTTCAGTCGATCTGCATGTTCTGCTTCCCACTGTTTCTGGTGAATCCTCTCACACCCCCATGCTTCTGGCCTTGCCCCAGTTCTTGTATGCATACATAAATAAATCTAAAAAAAAAAAAAAAAGAAACGCTGTTGGTGACACAGACAGACAGAGTCAATAATTTCTACTACAGCTCTTTCCTACTTGGATTCTGATGGGACTATAGATTAAAACCAATAATATGCCAAAGAAATTCATCAATTTTCATATAATTATCCTCTGCTTTAAGTCATCTTATTTTTAAAGTAATGAAATGAAACTCACACTAAAACCTGGCTATTAACACACAGTTCTACTATACATCACAACTATAAAAAGATCCTAAAATTAAAGGAGAGGTACACTGTAAAGATAATTAAAAACAGAAACATATTTAAAGATGTTTTGAGATACTTTAGTGAAATATTTCCTTTAGAGAGTGCTAGTTATGAATAACTAATGAATAGTAGCATTTTATCATGAATCAGAGGGTAACATGTCAACTAGAAAAAATCATCAGAAAAACATTCAAGAAGTTTAAACAGTTCAAATATAAAGTATTAGCATAAAAATTAAAGAAAGAAAAACATTAAGTCCTCTTTGAGCTGCATATTTAAGGAATATTTAAAATGTATAGGGTTTGAAAGTACAACTAAAATGATCTACTAGATACATTCCAAATTAAGTAAACATGATTCAGCGGAATTAATTTTTAGAAATTAGCTGCAAAACTATCCTTAAATTTTCGAAGTATTTAAGACAGAATATAATAGTAACATCCTATCTTACACTCTGATACCATTCTTAAATGTCTCATAAATTAAGAAGTATAAAATACTATATTTTAATACATACACTGTTGATATTATTGCTTCTAGTTTTACAGATGAGAAAACCAGATATGTCATGTGTTTTATAAAAGACATACTCTTCAAATCCTCATCAGAGGAGAGAAATTTAAATTCAATTCTGAACAAGTTGGTAAAATTAAGACTTTTACAAAGCCAAATCAGACATCTATTAGCATTCTCCAACATCAAAGAATCAATTGTTTTTTATTCCTTGTAAATTGTAAAAAACATTTTCAACTTTTTCTTCCTCCTTGCTTATGACAGAGAAGCTCACGGATATGCAACACAGATGTTTTACTAAGTAACATTACCTGTTTGAACTCTCTCCTCAAACTTAAAGCACTGTTGTCAGTATATTTTTATACTCTTATAGAGTTTGTCACTCTATTTAGACCATATCTTTGACTTTCTACTATTTACTTTTGAGTACCAAATACAGTATCATTCATACAAGCATTCATAATATATTTTTCATCATCAGTGTGCACACAATAGTAAGACTGCTGGAATATGGACTTTTATTAATCTCTGTCAATGTAATAAATTACCACAGACAGAATCTGCATCAAGAGAGATATTCATGCTAGTCATTGTATCCCAGAAAACATGGGAAGTCCTCATCTGTTCAAAACATTGTAATTATATTAATCAGAATGGTACAACAATCTTCTTGAAAAACAAGGTAAAATTAAAAGGGAAAAACTAATAGCATTGACAATGTGTAAAAAAGAGTAATGTAAAGAAATTAATCTTTCACAAACTTCTCCCTCAATTACTGTGATCCTGCATGTTGTAATCAATTCTAAAGGTTCATGCTATAATGAAATGACAAGTTGTTTCTAAGCCATTACTCAGGGGTACACAAATTAAAAATGCTCTTTATTGTCATCTTAATGAGATGTAAAATTATAAGCTTCCTGTCCTTTCAAGTAGTGAACTTAGAACAACAGTTAACTTTCTAACCCATATCAAACACTACATACTTAGTGTAGAGCTGGCTAAGTGGGCAGCCCTAGATTTGTGACCCTGGAGAAGGGAAGTACAGGGAGGAGAGAAACACCTGATCCGTGCCACTTGGAATATGAAGAACGCAGGGTCTAATGGCTAATGCTTGCCTGAAAACTGCATGGAAGTAGAAAGCTCACTGGACTTTCAAACCAAGAGAAATGTCTACATGGTGCACAGTCCTCACCCCAGTGACCTGGTCAAGCAAACTGGAGTACATTGACACCAAGGTAATTAACTGAATTTGAGAATTATTTATAAGGACAGGCCCAAGGAGTCTGTAAATATATACATGAAGTCGAAGTGAACCAAAAGTGAGAGGTTATAATGGATATTATAAAACTGAGGAAAACTTCCACAAAACTGAGGAAAGTCTTCCAATTTCATTTGAATGGCAACTAGAAAAAAGAAGAAAACTAAAACTCTTCCATGTATGTAAATAAGCTCTAATTCCACTGGAGAAATATATTTCACAATTGAAGACAGTAAATAGTATAATTCTCTTTCCCTATATTAATTTATGTAGTTGCTGAGAAGGATTCCTTTGGAGGGTCTGAGTATCTTTATGTGTTGTGTATGGTGTGTGTTTGGTGTGCAAGTTTGTTTGGGGCAACAGTCACGTGCCGGATATCAGTGAAATAGATGTCTATTTTTTGACTGGGTTGTTTTCTTTGTTTCTGTTTAGACTGGTTAGTTCTTTGTGGATCTGTATGATAAGTCGCTTGTCAGTAATGTTGTGTGTAAAGATTTTCTCCCAGTTGGTGGGTTGTCGCTTTGTTTTGGCTAGTGTGGCCTTTGCTGTACAGAAGCTTTTAAGTTTGATGTAGTCCCACCTATTTATCCTCTCTTTCACTATCTGTGCTTTAGGTGTTGTACCTCCAAAGATGTCATTGATGTGTAT